>JAIUJO010002298.1:132500-152188 GCA_023846275.1 Vanilla planifolia
TCTTTCAATTCTTCTTCTTCTCATTATTGTTATTCTTCTTCTTCATCATCATCATGATCTTCTTCTTCTTCTTCTTCTTCTTCTTTTCCTTTACTTCTTCTTTTTCCTCTACTTCTTCTTTCTATTGTTCTACTTCATCTTCTTCTTATCCTTCTTCTGCTTCTTCTCCGTCTTCATCATCATCTTCTTCTTGTTCTTCTTATTCTTCTTCTTCTTCTTCTTCTTCTTCTTTTTCTTCTTCTTCTTCTCCTTCTTCACCTCCTCCTCCTTCTTCCGCTTCTTATTCTTCTTCTTCTTTTTCTTCTTCTTCTGCTTCTTCATCTTCTTCTACTTAAACTTCTTGTTCTACTCCTTCATCTTCATCACCTTCTTCTTCTTGTTCTTCTTCTTTTTCTTCTTCTTTTTCCTCTTCTTCTTCTTCTTCTTCTTCATGTTCTCCTTCTTCTTCATCTTCCGCTTCTTCTTCATCTTCTTCGTCTTCTTCCTCTCCTTCTTTTACATTTTCTTCTCCTTCTTCTTCTTCATCTTCTTCTTTTTCTTCTTCTTCTTCAACTTCCACTTCTTCTTATTATTATTTTTATTATTATTATTATTCTTTTTTTTCGTGTTCTTCTTCTTCTTCTACATCATCATTCTTCTTCTTTTTCTTCTTCTTCTTCTTCAACTTCTAATTCCTTTTATTCTTCCTCTTCTTTTATTTCTTCTTCTTCATCTTCTTCTTCTTCTTCTTCTTCTTCTTCTACTTTTTCTTCTTCATCTCCATCTTCTTCTTCTTCTTCTTCTTCTCCTTCTACTTCATCTTCTCCTTCTTCTTCTTCTTGTGCTTCTTCTTCTTCATCATCTCCTTCTTCTTCTTCTTCTTCTTCTTGTTTTTCTTTCTCTTCTACTACTTCTTATTCATCTTATTCTTCTTCGTCTTCTTATTCTTCTTCTTCTTTGTCTTCTTCGTCTTCTTCCTCTTCCCTCTCTTCTTCCTTCTCTTCTTCTTCTTCTTCTTTTTCTTCTAGATCTTCTTCTTCTTCTTCTTTTTTATTCTACTTATTCTTCTTCTTCTTTTCTTCTTCTTCTTCAGCTTCTTCTTCATGTTCTTTTTCTTCGACTTCTCTTCTTTTTCTTCATTTTCTACTTCTACTTCTTCATCTTATACTTCTTCTTCTTATTATTCTTCTTCTTCTTTGTCTTCTTCTTGTTTTTTTTATTTCTTCTTCTTCTTCTTCTTCTTCTCTATCTTATTCTTCTTCTTCTTCTTCTTCTCCTACTTCTTATTTTTCTTCATCAACTTCATCTTCTTCTTCTTCTTCCTACTCTTCTTCTTCATTTTCTTCAAGTTTTTCTTTTTCTTCTTCTTCTTCTTCTTCTTCTCCTTCTTCTTCTTCCTCATCTTCTACTACTTCTTCTTCTTCTTCTTAATCTTCTTCATCTTCTTCATCTTACTCTTCTTCATCTTCTATTTCTTTTTCCTTCTCTTCTTCTTCTTCTTCTTCATTATCATTGTCATCTTCTTCTTCTTCTTCTTCTAATTCTTCTTTTTCTTATTATTCCACTTCGTCTTTTTCTTCCTCTTATTCTTCTTCTTCCACTTCTACTTCTTCTTCTTTGTCTTCTTCTTCTTCTTTGTCTTCTACTTCATCTTCATCTACCTCTTCTTCTTCTTTTCTTCTTCTTCCTCTCCTTCTTGTAACTTTTCTTCTCTTTCTTCTTCTTCATCATCATCATCTTCTTCTTCTTCTTCTTCTTCTTGTTCATCATCTTCTTCTTCTTCTTTTTCTTTTTCTTCTTCTTCCTCTTCTTCATCTTCTTCTTCTTCATCTTCTTAGTCTTCTTCTTCTTCACCTTCCTCGTCTTCTTCTTCGCCTTCATCATCTTCTTCTTCTTCTTCTTCTTCGCCTTCTTCGTCTTCTTCTTCACCTTCTTCTTCTTCTTCTTCTTCACATTCTTTGTCTCCATCATCAACTTTTTCTTCTTCTTCTAATTATTATTATTATTATTATTATTCTTATTCTTATTCTTATTCTTCTTCGTCTTCTTCTACTTCTTTTTCTCCTTCTTATTCTTCATCTTCTTTTTTCCAATTGTTCATCTTCTTCTTCTTCTTCTCCTTCTCCTTCCACTTCTTCTCCTTCTCCATCTCCATCTTTATCTTCTTATCTTTCTTCTTCTTCTTTCTAATCTTAATCTTCTTCTCCTTCTTCTTCACCATCTTCTTCTCCTCTTGCTTCTTCTTCTTCTTCATCATCTTCTTTTTCTTCTTCTTCTTCATCTACTTCTTCTTCCTCTTCTTTGTCTTCTTCATAGTGTTTTTCTTCTTCTTCGTCTACTTCATATTCTTCTTTATCTTCTTCTTTCTTTCTTTCTTTCTTCTCCTTCTTCTTATTCTTCTTCATCTTCCTATTCTACTTTTCCTTCTTCTTTGTCTTCTTTTTCTTCTTAATTAGCTTCTTCTTCTTCTTCATCTTCTTCTCCTCCACCTTCTTCTTCTTCTTCCTCTACTTCTTCATCATCATAATCATTTTGTTCTACTTCTTCCACTTCTTCTTCTTCATCATCATCTTCTTCTTCATCGCGTTATTCTTCTTCTTCTTCATCTTCCTCTTCGTTTGCTTCTTCTTCTTCTTCTACTTCTTCCTCGTGTTCTTCTTCTTCTACTTCTTCTCCTCCTCCTCCTCGTCCTCCTCCTTTTTTTCTTCTCCTCCTCCTCCTCCTCCTTCTACATCTTCTTCTTCTTCTTCTTGTTCTTTTTATTCTCCTTCTTCACCTTCCCCTTCTTATTCTTCTTCTTATTCTTCTTCTTCTTCTCCTTCTTCTTTGTCTTCTCCTTCTTCTTCTTCTTCTTCTTTTCCTTCTTCTTCTTAGTCATTTTCTCCTTCTTCTTGTTCATTTTTTTGTTCTACTTCTTTTTCTTCTATTTCTTCTTCCTCTTCTTATTCTTCTTCTTCTTCTTCTTAAACTTGTTCTACTTTTCCTTCTTTTTCTTCATCATCTTCTTCTTCTCTTCTTCTTCATCATCTTCTTCTTCTTCTCCTTCTCCTTCTTCTCTTTTTCATTATTCTTTTTTATCATCATCATCTTCTTCTTCTTCTTCTTCAACTTCCTCTACTTCTTCTTCTTCTCTTTCTTCTTCTTCTTGTTGTTCTTTTGCTACTTCTTCTTCTTCTCCTCCTTCATCTTCTTCTTGTTCTTCTCCTTCTTCTCCTTCTTCTTCTTTTTCTCCTACTTTTTCTGTAATTCATCTCCTTCTTCTTGATCTTCTTCATCATCATCTTCTTCTTCTTCTTGTAATTCTTCTTCTTCTTCTTGTAATTCTTCTTCTTCTTCTTCTTCTTCTTCGTCTTCTTCTTCTTCTTCTTCTTGGTCTTCTACATTTTCTTCTTCTTCTCCATCTTCTCAACTTCTTCTCCTTATTCTTCTTTTTCTTCTTCTTCTTCTCCTTCACCTTATTCTTTTTTTTCTTCTTTTTATTCTTCCTCTTCTTATTCTTCTTCTTCTTCTTCTTCATCTTCCTCTTCTTTTTCTTCTTCTTCTTTCTCCTTCTTCTTCTTCTTCTTCTTCTTCTTTATCTTTTTCTTCATCTTCATCTTTTTCTAATCCTTCTTCTTCTTCTTCTTTATCTTCGTCTTCTTCTACTACTTTTTCCACTCCATGTTCTTCTTCTTCTTTATTGCCTTCTTCACCTTGTTCTTCTTCTTCGTTTTCTTCTGCTTCTTCTTCTTCTTCTACGTCTTCTTCGACTTCTTCTTTTTCTTCTTCTTCTTCTTCTACTACTACTACTTCTTCTTCTTTTTCTGCTTGTTCATCTTCTTGTTCTTGTTCTTGTTTTTCTTCTTCTTCTTCTTTGCCTTCCTCTTGTTCTTCTTCTTCTTTTTCATCTTCTTTGTCTTCTTCTTCTTCTTCTTCGTCTACTTCTTCTACTTCTTCTTCTTCTTCATCATCTTTTACTTCTTCACCGTCTTCTTCTCTTTCTTCTTCTTCTACTACTTCTACTTCTACTTCTTGTTCATCATCTTTTTCTTCTTCTTCTTCTTCTTCTTCTTCTTCTTTTTCTTCTTCTTTTTCTTATTCTTCTTCTCTTTCTTCTTCTTCTTCTTCTTCTCTTTATTCGTCTATTTCTTCTTCTTCTCCTCCTTGTTCTTAGTCTTCTCATTCTTCTTCAACTTCTTCTTCTTGTTCTTCTCTTTTTCTCCTTTATCATTTCCTTCTTCTTTTTCTTCCTCTTCTACTTCTTCTTCTTTTACTTTTTCTTCTTCTTCATTTTCTTCTTCGTCTTCTCTTAATGTTCTTTTGTATCTTCTTCTTCTTCTTCTTCTTCCTCTTCTTCTTCATCTTCTTATTCTTCCTCTTCTTCTTCTTCGTATGCACAATCTTCTTCTTCTTATTCGCCTTCTTTATCTTCTTCTTTTTCTTCTTCTTCTTCTTCTTCTTCTTCTTCTTCTACTTCTTTTTCTTCATCTTCTTCTTGTTCGTGTTCTTCAACTACTTCCCGTTCTACATCTTCTTCTTCTTCTTCTTCTTGTTCTATTTCTTCTTCTAATTCTTGTATGACTTCTTCTTCTTCATCTTCCTGTTCTTCTTCTTTTTATTCTTTTTCTACTTCTTATTTGTAATGTTCTTCTTCTTCTTCTTCTTCTTCTTCTTCTCTTCTTCTTCCTCTTCTTTTTCTTCTTCTTCTTCTACTTCTTCTTCTTTTTCGTCTTCATCTTCTGATTCTTTTTCTTCTTCTTCTTCATCTACTATCACTTAATCTCATCGTTTCTTCATCTTTGTGTTCTTCTTCTTCTACTTCGTCTTCATCTTCTTCCTTTTCTTCTTTGTCTCCCACTTCTTTTTTGTCTTCTTCTTCTTCCAATTCTTCCTCCTCTTCTTCTTATACTTCTTCATCTTCTTCATGTTCTTCTTCTTCATCATCTTCTTCTTCTTCTTCTTCTTCTTCTTCTTCCTCTTCTTCTTCTTCTTCATCTTCTTCTTCTTTTTGTTCTTCTTCAACATCTTCTTCTTCTTCTTCTTCTTCTTCTTCTACTTGTTCTTCTCTTACTGGTTCTCCTTCTTCTTCTTCATCTTCATCTTCTTCTTCTGCTTCTTATTTTGTGTTCTCTTCTTTTGCTTCTTCTTCTTTTTCTTTGTCTTAAACTTCCCCTTCTTCTTCTTCTTCTTCTTCTTCGCCCTCTTTGTCCTCTTCTTTTACTTCTTCATCTTTCAATTATTTTTTTTCTTCTTCTGGTTGTTCTTCTTCTTCTTCTTCTTCCTCTTCCTCTTTTTTTCTTCTTTCTATACTTCTATTTCTTCTTCTTCTTCTTCTTCTTCATCATCTTAATCTTCTTGTTCTTCATCTTTTTGATCTTTTTTTTTCTTCTTCTTTTTCTTCTTCTTCTTTTTCTTCTCCTTCTTTTTCTTCTCCTCCTCCTCCTCCTCCTCCTCCGCTTCCTTCTTCTTCTTCTTCATCATCATCTTCTTCAACTTCTTCTTCTTCTTCTTCTTCATCGTCTTCATCATCATCATCTTCTTCTACTTCTTCTTCTTTTCTTCTTCTTCTTTACCTTGTTCTTCTTCTTTTTCTAATTCTTATCTTCTTCTTCTTCTTCTTCTTCTCCTTCTTCTTCTTCTTCTTCATCTTCTCCTTCTTTATCTTCTTCTTCTTCTTATTATTATTATTATTATTATTATTATTATTATTATTCTTCTTCTTCTTCTTCTTATTCTTCTTCACCATCTTCTTCTCCTCCTCCTTCTTTTGTTTCTTCTTCTTATTATTTATCTTCTTCTTCTTCCACTACTTCTTATTCTTATTCTCCTTCTTCTTCTTCTTCTCTTCTTCCTTGTCTTCTTATTCTTCTTCTACTTCTTCTAAATCTTTTTTCTTCAGCTTGTTCAACTTCTTCTTCTCCTTCTACATCTTCTTCGTCTTCTTCTTCTTCCTCCTCATCTTCTTCTTCTTCTTCCTCGTCTTCTTCTACTTCTTCTTCTTCTTCTTCTTATTTGTTTACTTCTTCTTCCTCCTCTTCGTCTTCTTCATTATCTTCTTCGACTTCTTCTTCTACTTCTTCTTCTCCTCATTCTTCTTCTTTATTGACTTCTTCTTCTTCTTCTTCTTATTCCTCTTCCTCCTCTTCATCATCTTTTTCTTCTTCTTCTTCTTCTGCTTCTACATCTTCTTTTTCTTCTGCTTCATCTCCTTCTGCAAATCCATCTTTTCTTCTTCTTCTTCTTCGTCTTCTTCTTCTTCTTCTTCTTCATCTTCTTCGTTTTCTTCTTGTTGTTCTTCTTCTTCTTATACTTCGTTTTCTTCTTATACTTCTTCTTGTTCCCCATCTTTGTCTTCTTCTTCTAATTCTTCTTCTTCTTCTTCTTCTAATTCTTCTTCTTCTTCTTCTTCTTCTTCTTCTCCTTTGTGTTCATCTTCTTCTTCTTCTCCTTCTTCATCTCCTTCTTATTATTCTTCCTCTTATTGTTATTATTTTTCATTTTCATCTTCTTCTTCTTCTTCTTCTTCTTCTTCTTCCCCTTCTTCTTTTTCCTCATCTTCTTCTTCTTCTTCTTTATCTTCATCTTCTTCTTCTTTTACTTCTTCTTCTTCTCCTCCTTCTTTTTCTCCTTCTACTTCTTGTTCTTCTTGTTCTTCTCATTCTTCTTTTTCTTTTTGTTCTTCTTCTTGTCCTCCTCCTCCTCCGCCTCCTTCTTCTTCTTCTTCTTCTTCTTTTTCTTCTTCACCTTCATTTACTTCAACATCTTCTTCTTCTTCTTCTTCTTCTTCTTCTTCTTCTTTGTCTTCATCTTCTTTTTCTACTTCTTCTTCCTCTTCATCTGTTTCTCCTTCTTCTCCTTCTTCTTCTTCATCTTCTTCTTCGTCTTTCTTCTTATTCTTCTTTTTCTTCTTCTTCTTCTTCTTCTTCATCTTTTTCTCCTTCCTCTTCTTCTTTTATTACTTCTTCTTCTTCGTCATCGATATGATCATCATTATCTTTTTCTTCTTTTTCTTCTTCTTCGTCGTGTTCATCTTCATCTTCTTTTTTTCTTTGCCTTATTCTTTATCTTGTTTGACTTCTTCTTTTTCTTCTTCACTTACTTCTTGTTCTTCTTCTACTTCTTTTTCTTCTTCTTCTTATTCTTCTTATTCTTCTTCTTCATCATCTTGTTCTTCTTCTTCTTCTTCTTCTTCTTCTACATCTCTTTCTTCTTCTGCTTCTTCTTTTTCTTCTTCTTCTTCTTCACGATCATTAACATCAACATCATCATCTTCTTCTTCTGCTTCTTCTTCTTCATCTTCTTCTTCGCCTTCTTCTTCTTCATCTACTTCTTCATCTTCTTCTTCTTCTAATTCTTCTTCTACTTCTTTTTCTTCTTTTTCACCATCTTCTTCTTTTTCTTCTTCTTCTTCTTCGTCTCCTTCTCCTTCTTCTTTTACATCTTCTTGTTCTTCTTCTTCTTCTACTTCTTCTTCTTCTTTTTCTTCTTCCTCTTCTTCTTCTTCTTCTTCTTCTTCTCCTTCTTATCCTTCTTCTCCTTCTTCTTTTTTTTCTCCTTCTTCTCCTTCTTCTTCTTCTTCTTCCCCTTCTTCATTTTCCTTTTTTTCTTCTTCTTCTTCTTCTTCTTCGTCTTCTTCTTCTTCCTCCTCTTCCTCTTCTGCTTCTTCTTCTTCACCATCTTCTTCTTTTCCTTCATCTTTTTGTTCTTCTTCTTTATCATTTATTTCTTCTTCCCTTTCTTCTTCTTCGCCTTCTTCTTCTTTGACTTCTACTTTTTCTTCTTCTTGTTCTTCTCCTTCTTCTTCTTCTTCTTCTCTTCTTCTTCCTCTTCTTCTTTTTTATCTTTTTCTTCTTCTACTTCGTGTACTTCTTCTTCTTCTTTTTCTTCTTCTTCTTCTTCTTCTTCTTCTTCTCCTTATTATTATTATTATTATTATTATTATTATTATTATTATGATTACTATTATTATTATTATCATTATTATAATAATTATTATTATTATTCTCCATCTTCTTCTCCTACTTCTTCTACTTCTTTTTCTTCTTCTATTTCTTATTCATCTTCTTCTACTTTTTCTACCTTTTCTTCTTCTTCCTCAGTTTATTCATCTTCTTATTCTCGGTCTTCCTCTCCTCCTTCTTCTTCTTCTAATTATTCTTCTTTTTCTTCTTCTTCTTCTTCTTGTTTTACGTCTTTTTTGCCATCTTCTTCTTCTACTTCATCTTCTTCTTCTTCTTCTTCTTCTTTGCCTACTTCTTTAAATTTTTGTCTTCTTTGTCTTCGTTTTATTCTTCTTCCATGTCTACATCTTTTTGTTCTTCTTCTTCTCATCCTTCTTCTTCTTCTACTTCTTCTTCTTCTTCTTCTTCTTCTTCTACTTCTTCTTCTTCTTCTTCTTTTTCTTCTTCTTCCTCACCTATGTCTTATTCTTCTTATTCTTCTTCTTCTACTTCTTCTTCTTCTTCTTCTTCTCTTCTTTTTTCTCTTCTACTTCTTCATCTACTTCTACATCTACTTCCTCGTCCTCCTCTTCTTCTTCAACTTCTTCTTCTTCATCTTCTTCTCCATCTTCTTCTTCTTCTTCTTCTTCGTCTTTTTCTTCTTCTAGTTCTTCTACTTCTTTATCTTCTTCTTCTTCTTCTTCCTCTTCTTTTTCATCTTCTTCTTCTTTTTCTTATTCTTATTCTTCTTCTTCTTCTTCTTCTTCTTCATTTTCTTCTTCTTCTTCTTCTTCTTCTTCTTCTTCTTCGTCTTCGTCTTCTTCTTCTTCTTCTCCTCCTCCTCCTCGTCCTCCTCCTCCTCCTACTCCTCCTTCTACTTCAACATCTTCTTCTTCTTGTTCTTCTTTTTATTCTCCTTCTTCACCTCCTTCTTCTTCTTCTTCTTCTTCTTTGTCTTCTTCTTCTTCTTCTTCTTCCTCTTCTCCTTCGTCTTCTTAGTAATTATCTTCTTCTTCTTGTTCTTTTTTTTCTTCTTCTACTTCTTTTTCTTCTATTTCTTCTTCCTTTTCTTCTTCTTCTTCTTCAACTTGTTCTACTTTTTCTTTTTCTTCTTCTTATTATTCATCTTCTTTTACTTCAACATTATCTTCTTCCTCTTTTTCTTGTTCTTCAACTTATTCATCTTTTTCTTCTTCTTCTTCTTCTTCTGCTTCTTCACTTCTTCTTAATCATCATCAACAACTTCTTCTTCTTCTCCTTCTTCTCTTTTTCGTTGTTCATCTTCATCGTCTTCTTCTTCTTCTTCTTCAACTTCTTCTTCTTCTTCTTCGTCTTCTACTTCTTCGTCTTCTTCTTCTTCGTCTTCTTCTTCTTCATCTTCTTCTTCTTCTTCTTCTTCTTCTTCTTCTTCTACTTCCTCTTCTTCTTCTAAATCATCTTCTTCTTTTTCTTCTACTTCCATCTTCTTCGTCTTCTTCTTCTTCTACTTGTACTTTGTCTTCCTCTTTTTCTCCTCCTTTTTCTTTAATTCTTCTCCTTCTTTTTCTTCTACTACTGTTATTACTATTATTACTTTGCCTTCTTCTTTTGCTCCTCATTTTTCTTTAATTCTTCTCCTTCTTCTTCTTCATCTACATCTTCTTCTTCATCTTGTTCTTCTTTTTATTCTCCTTCACCTTGTTCTTCTTCTTCTTCTTTGCCTTCTTCTTCTTCTTCTTCTTCTTCTTCCTCTTCTCCTTCTTCTTCTTAGTGATCTTCCTCTTTAATTCTTCTCCTTCTTCTTTTTCTTCTACTACTATTATTACTATTATTACTATTATTACTTTGTCTTCTTCTTTTTCTCCTCCTTTTTCTTTAATTCTTCTCCTTCTTCGTCTTCTTCTACATCTTCTTGTTCCTCTTCTTCTTCTTTTTACTCTCGTTCTTCACCTTCTTCTTCTTCTTCTTCTTCTTCTTTGTCTTCTTCTTCTTCCTCTTCTCCTTCTTCTTCTTAGTTATCTTTGTCTTCTTGTTGTTCATTTTTTTTCTTCTTCTACTTTTTTTTCTTCTATTTCTTCTTCCTCTTCTTCTTCTTCTTCAACTTGTTCTACTTTTTTTTCTTCTTCTTCTAATTCTTCTTCTTTTACTTCAACATCATCTTCTTCCTCTTTTTCTTCTTCTTCAACATATTCTACTTTTTCTTCTTTTTCTACTTCTTCTCTTCTTCTTCATAATCATCAACATCTTCTTCTTCTTCTTCTTCTTCTCCTTCTTCTCTTTTTCATTATTCATCATCATCGTCTTCTTCTTCTTCTTCAACTTCTTCTTCTTCTTCTTCTTCTCCTTCTTCTTCTTCTTCAACTTCTTCTTCTTCTACTTCCTCTTCTTCACCTAAATTATCTTCTTCTTCTTCTTCTTCTCCATCATCGTCATCTTCTTCTTCTTCTTTTACTACTACTTTGTCTTCTTCTTTTCTCCTCCTTTTTCTTTAATTCTTCTCCTTCTTCTTGTTCTTCCTCATAAACTTCTTCTTCTTCTTCTTCTTATTCTTCTTCTTCTTGTTCTTGTTCTTCTTCTTCTTCTTAGAAAAAAAGAAGAATAAGAATAATAAGAAGAAGAAGAAGAAAAAGAAGAAGAAGAAGAAGAAGATGACGATGATGATGATGTTGATAAAGAAGAACAACAAGGGGGAGAAGAAGAAGATGATGAAGAAGAAAAAGAAGAAGAAGAAGAACAAGAAGAGGAAGAAGAAGAAAAATAGCAAGAAGAAGAAGAAGAAGAAGTAGAAGAGAAAGTCAAAGAAGAAGATGCAGAGTAAGAAGAGGAAGAAGAAGAAGAAGAAGGTGAAGAAGAAGAAGGAGGAGGAGGAGAAGAAGAAGAAGAAGAAGAAGATAAAGAACAAGAAGAAGTAGTAGTAGAAGAAGAAGAACAAGAAGAAGAAGAACAAGAAGAAGAAGGCAAAGAAGAGCAAGAAGAAGAACGAGAAGAAGAAGAAGAAGAAAAGGAAGAAGAAGAAGAAGAAGAAGTAGAAGAAGAAGAGAAAGAAGAAGAATAAAAATAAGAAGTAGGAGTAAAAGAAGAAAATTAAGAAGAAGAAGAAGAAGATAGAGAAGAAGAAGAAGAAGAAAAAGAAGAAGAACGAGAAGAAAAAGAAGAAAAGGATGAAGAAGATAAGAAGCAGAAGACATGAAAGAGAAAGAAGAAGAAGAAGAAGACGAACAAGAAGAAGAAGAAGATGAACAAAAAGAAGAACTAGAAGTAGAAAGAGAAGAAGAAGAAGAAGATGTAAAAGAAGAAGAAAAAGAGAAGAAGAAGAAGTAGAAGCAAAAGAAGAATAAGAAGTAGTAAAATAAAAAGTAGTAGTAGTAGTACTAGTAGTAGTAGTAGAAGAAAAAGAAGTAGAAGAAGAAGACGATGATGAAGAACAAGGAGAAGAATTAGAAGAAGAAGAATAAAAGGTAGAAGAAGAAGAAGAACAAGAAGATGAAGTAGAAGAATAAAATGAATTAAAAGAGGAAGAACTGGTAGAGGTAGAAGAAGAAGTAAAAGAAGAAGAAGAAGTAAAAAAATAAAATAGGAAGAAGAAGAAGAAGAAGAAAGAGAAGAAGGAGATTAAGAAGTAAAAGAAGAAGATTAATACAAAGAAGACGAAGAAGAAGAGGAAGAAGTAGAAGAAGAAGAGGAAGAAGAAGAGGAAGAAGAAGAAGAAGTACAAGAGGAAGAAGCAGAAGAAGAAGAAGAATTAGAAGAAGAAGAAAAAGGAGAAGAAGAAGAAGAGAAAGAATAAGAAGAAGAAGAAGAAGAAGAAAAGAACAAGAAGAAGTAGAAGTAGAAGAAGAAGAAGAAGAAGACGATGAAGAAGAGGAAGAAGAAGAAGAATAAGAATAAGAAGAAGAAGAAGAAGAAGAAGAAAAGGAAGTAGAAGAAGAAGAAGATGAGGAAGAAGAAGATGAAGAAAAAGAAGATGTAGGAGAAGAAGAGGAAGAAGAAGAATTTGAAGAAGAAGAAGAAGAAGAAAAAAATAAGAAGAAGGAGTAGAAGAAGAAGAAGAGGTAGTAGTAGTAGTAGAAGAAGAAGAAGATGGAAAAGATGAAGAAGAAGAAAAGGAAGAAGAACAAGAAGAAAAAGAAGAAGAAAAGGATGAAGAAGATAAGAAGTATAAGACATGAAAGAGGAAGAAGAAGAAGAAGAAGAAGAAGAAAGAGAAGAAGAAAAAAAAAGTAAAAGAAGAAGAAGAAGACGAATAACAAGAAGAAGAAGAAGAATATGGAGAAGAGGAACAAGAAGAAGAAGAATAAGAAAAAGAAATAGAAGAAGAAGAAGAAGGAGAAGAAAAAGAAGAAGAAAGAGAAGAAGAAGAAGAAGAGGAGGAAGAAGAAGAAGAAGAAGACAAAGAGAAAGAGGAAGAAGAAGAAGAAGAAAAAGAAAAAGAAGATAAAGAAGTAGACGAAGAAGAAGAAGAAGAAGAAGAAGAAGAATGAAAAGAAGGAAAAGGACAAGGAGAAGAAGAAGAAGAAGAAGAAGAAGAAGAAAAAGAAGTAGAATAAGAAGAAGACGAAGAAGAAGAAGAAGGAGAAGAAGAAGGAAATGAAGAAGAGGAAGAAGAAGATGAAGAAGAAGAAGATTATGAAGAAGAAGAAGAAGAAGCAGGAGAAGGAGAAGAAGACATAAAAAAGGAGAAGAAAATTAAGAAGTAGAGGATGAGAAGAAGAAGTAGAAGAGGAAGAAGAAGAAGAAGAAGAAGAAGAAGAAGAAGAAGAAGAAGACGAAGCCAAAGAAGAAGAAGAAGTAGAAGAAGAAGAAGACGAAGAAGAAGAAGAAGAAGTACGAGAAGAAGAAGAAGAAGAAGAAGGCAAAGAAGAAGAAGAATAAGAAGAAGAAGAATGAGAAGGAGAAGAAGGAGAAGAAGAAGAAGAAGAAGAAGAAGAAGAAGAAGATGAAAAGAAGAAGAAGAAGAAGGAGAGGACAAGAAGAAGAAGAAGAAAAAGGGGGAGGAGAAGAAGAAGAAGAAAAAAAGAAAAGGACAAAGGAGACGAAGAAGAACAAGGAGAAGAAGACGAAGAAAAAGAGGAAGAACAAGATGATGAAGAAGAAGAAGAAGAAGTAAAAGAAGAAGAAAGAGATGAAGGATAAGGGGAAAAAGAAAAGGAAAAGAAGAAATACAAGAACAAAATAAAGGGAGAAAAAGTAGAAAAGGAAAAAATGTAGAAGGAGAAGAAGTAGAATAAGAAGAAAATGAAGAAAGAGAAGGAGAAGAAGAAGAAGAAAAAGAAGGAGATGTAGAGAAAGAATAAGAATAAGAAGAAGAAGGAGGAGGAAGAGAAGACAGGGAAGGCAAAGAACAAGGAGGAGGAGAAGAAGAAGAAGAAGAAGAAGAAGGAGAAGTAATCAAAGAAGAAAAAGATGGAGAAGAACAAGAAGAAGAAGAAGAAGAAAAAAGAAGGAAATGAAGAAGATGAGGAACAAAAAGAAGAAGATGGAGAAGCAGTAGAAGAAGAAGAAGAAGAAACACAAGAACAAGAAGGAGAAGAAGAAGGAGCAGAAGAAGATGAGAAATAAGAAGGAGAAGAACAAGAGAAGGAAGAAGAAGTAGAAGGAAAAGAAGAAGAAGAAGAAGGAGGTGGTGAAGGAGAAGGAAAGAAGAAGAAGAAGAAGAAGAAGAAGAAAAAGGAGGAGAAGAAGAAAAAGTAGGAGAAGAAGAAGAAGAAGGAGAAGAAGAAGAAGAAGAAGACAAAGAAGTGGAAGAAGAAGGATAAATAGAAGTAGAAGAAGAAGAAGAGGAGGAAGAAGAAGAAAGGGAAGAAGAAGACGTAGAAGAAGGAAAAGAAGAAGAAGAACAACAACAACAAGAAAAAGAGGAAGAAGGAGAAGAAGAGGGAGAATAAAAGGCGGAAGAAAAAGGAGTAGAAGAAGGAGAAAGAAGAGGAGGAAGAATAATGGGGAGGAGAAGAAAAAGAACAAGAAGAAGAAAAAGGAGATTAAGAAGAAGAAGGAAAAGAAGAAAGAGGAAGAGAAGAAAAAGAAGAAGAAGACAAAGAAAAAGAAGATGTGGAAGAAGAAAAAGAAAAAGAAGAAGAAGAGGAAGTAGAAGAAGAAGAAGAAGAAGAAGAAGAAGAAAATGAAGAAGATGACGAAGATGGAGAGGAAGAAGAAGAAGACGAAGAGAAAAAAGAAGTAGAAGAAGAAAAAGTGGAGCAACAAGAAGAAGAAGCAGAAGAAGAAGAAGAAGAAGAAGAAGAAGTGGAAAAAGAAGAAGAGGAACAAGAAGAAGAAGAAGAAGAAGAAGAAGAAAAAGAAGAAGAAGAAAAAGAAGAAGAAGAAGAAGAAGAATAACAAGAAGAAGAAGAGAAGAAGAACGAGAAGAAGAAGGAGAAGAAGAAGAAAAAGAAGAAAAAGAAGAAGTAGAAGTAGAAGAAGAAGAGGAAGAAGAAGAAGAAGTAGAGGAAGAAGAAGAAGATGACGAAGAATAGTAATAAGAAGAAGCAAAAGAATAACAAGAAAGAGAAGAAGAAGAAGAAGAAGAAGAAGTAGAAGAAGAAGAAGACGAAGAAGTGGAAGAACAAGAAGAAAAAGAAGAAGAAAAAGAAGAAGAAGAAGAAGAAGAAAAAGAGGAGGAAGAAGAAGAAGAAGAAGAAGTAGGGTGAAGAAGAAGAAAAAGGAGAAGAAGAAGAAGAAGATGAACAAAAATGAGGAGAAGTAGAAAAAGAGTGTTGAAGAAGATGAAGAAGAAGAAAAAAGAAGTAGAAGAAAGAAAAAGTAAAAGAAGAAAGAGAAGGAGAATGGGAAGAAGGAAAGGAAGAAGAAGAAGAAGAAGAAGAAGAAGTGAAAGAACATGTAAATGAAGGAGATGGAGAAGAACACGAAGAAGAAGAAGAAGAGGAAGAAGAAAAAGAATGAAAAGGAAACGAAGAAGAAGAAGAAGAAGGAGAAGTAGAGGAAGAAGAAGAATAATAAGAAAAAGGAGGAGTTAAAGATGAAGGAGAAGAAGGAGTAGAAGAAAAAGATGAATATGAAGATGGAGAAGTAGAAGAAGAAAATAAGGAAGATGGAGAAGGAGAAGAAGAATTAGAAGAAAAAGAAGAAGAAAAGGAAGGAGAAAAAGGAGAGAAAGATGATGATGAAGAAGAAGAAGAAGACTTAGAAGGAGTAGTAAAAGAAGAAGAAGAACAGGAACAAGAAGAAGAAGAAGAAGTAGAAGAAGAAGATGAAGAAGAAGATGAAGTAGTAGAAGAAGAAGATGAAGTAGTAAAAGAAGAAGAAGAAGTAAAAGAAGGTGAAGATGAAAGAGAAGAAGAAGAAGAAGAAGAAGAAGAAAGAGAAGAAGAATGGGAAGAAGAAGAAGAAGATGATGAAGAAGAAGAAGAAGAATAAAAAGAAGAACAATAAGAAGAAAAATAAGAAGAAAAAGAAGAAGTAGAAGAAGGAGAAGAAGAAGAAGAAGAAGAATGAGAAGAAGAAGAAGAAGAAGAAGAAGAAGAAGAAGGATAAGCTAATGAAGAAGAAGAAGAAGAAGAAGAAGAAGAAGGAGGAGGAGAAGAAGAAGAAGAAGAAGAAGAAGAACAACAACAAGATGAAGATGATGAGGTAAAACGGGGAGAAGAAGAAGAAGAAGGAGAAAATGATGATGAAGAAGAAGAAGAAGAAGATGAAGAAGAATAAAAATAAGAAGAAGATGAAGAAGAAGAAGGTGAAGAAGGAGAAGAAGAAGAAGGAGAAGAAGAAGAAGAAGAAGAAGAAAAAGAAGAAGAAATAGAAGAGGAAGAGACAAAAGAAGAAGTAGAAGAAGAAGCTGTAGAAGTAGCAGAAGAATTAAAAGAAAAAGAACAAAAAGTAGAAGAAGTAGAAGAAGAAGAAGTTGAAGAAGAAGAAGAACAAGAGGAAGAATAAGATAAAGAAGAAGAAGAAAAAGAAGGAGAAGAACAGGAAGAATAAGAAGGAGAAGGAGAAGAAGAAGTAGAAAAAGATGAAGAGGAATTAGAAGTAGAAGAGGAAGAAAAGAAGAAAAAGGAGAAGGAAAAGAAGAAGAAGGAGAAGAAGATAAAAAGATGAAGAAGAAGAGGAAGAAGAAGAAGAAGAAGAAGAAGAAGAAGAAGGGGAAGAAGAAGGAAAACCAGAACAAGAAGTTGAACAAGGAGAATAAGAAGAAGAAGAAGAAGAAAGAGGTGGAGAAGGAGAAGAAGAGGAAGAAGATGGAATAGGAGAAGAAGAAAAAGAATAAAAAAAGATGTAAAAAAATAGAAGACATTGTAGAAGAACAAGAACGAGAAGAAGAAGATGAAGTGGAAGAAGAAGAAGAAGAAGAAGCAGAAGAACGATAATGGGAAAAGAAAAAGGGGAGAAATAAGAAGAAAAAAGGCAAAAAAGAAAAAAAGGAGAAGAAGTAAAAAAAGTAGAAGATAAAGATGATGCAGAAGAAGGAGAAGAAGTGGAATATGAAGAAGAAGAAGAAAGAGAAGGGGAAGAAGAAGGAAAAGAAGAATAAGAAGAGGAGAAAGAAGAAGAATAAGAAAAAAAAGGAGGAGGAGGAGGAGAAGAAGAAGGAGAGGAAGAAGAAGAACAAGAAGAAGATGGAGAAGAAGTAGTAGAAGAAGAAGAAGAAAAAGAAGGAAATGCCAAAGAAGACGAACAAGAAAAAGAAGATGGAGAAGCAGAAGAAGAAGAAAAAGAAGAAGAAGAAGAGGAAGAAGAAGAAGAAGATGGAGAAGAAGATCAAGAAGAAGCAAGTGAAGGAGAGGAACAAGAAGAAGATGAAGAAGAAGAAGTAGAAGAAGAAGAAAAGAAGAAGAAGAAGAAGAAATAGAAAGAGAAGAAGAAGAAGAAGAAGAAGAAGAAGAAGAAGAAGATTAAAAGGAAGAAGAAGAGGAGGAGGAGCAGGAAGGAGAAGAAGAAGAAGTGGAAGAAGAAGGAGAAGGAGAAAAAGAAGAAGGTGTAGAAGAAGAAGAAGGAGAAGAAAAAAAGAAGAAAAAGAAGAAAAAAAGAAGATGACAAAGGAGAAGAAGAAGAACGAGAAGTAGTAAAAGAAGAAGAAGAAGAAGATGTAGAAGGAGAAGAAGCAGCTGAAGAAGAAGGAGAAGAAGGAGAAGGAAAAGAAGAAGAAAAAAAGAAGGAGAAGTAGAGAAAGAAGAAGATGGAGGAGGAGGAGAAGAAGAAGAAGGACAAGAAGAAGAAGGAGAAGAAGAAGAAGAAAAAGAAGATGGGGAAGTTGTCAAAGAAGAAGAAGATGGAGAAGAATAAGAAGAACTACAAGAAAAAGGAGGAAATGAAGAAGAAGAAGAAGAACAAGAAGAAAAAGAAGGAGAAGCTGAAGAAGAAGAAGAAGAAGAAAAAGAAGAGGAATAAGAACGAGAAGATGGAGGAGGTGAAGAAGATGAAAATTAAGAAGGAGAAGAAGTGGAAGAAGAAGAAGGAGAAGGACAAGAAGAAGAAGATGAAAAAGAAGAACAAGGAGAAGGAGAAGAAGGAGAAGAAGAAGAAGAAGAAGAAGAAGATTAAGAGGAAGCAGAAGAAGAAGAAGAAGAAGATGAAGTAGAAGAAGAAGAAAAAGAAGATCAACAAGAAGAAGAAGAATAGAAAGAAGAAGAAGAAGTAAAAGAAGAAGAAGCAAAAGAAGGAGAAGTAGAAGAAGAAGAAGAAGAAGAAGAAGAAGAAGAAAAAGATGAAGAAGTGGAAGAAGAAGTAGAAGAAGGAAAGGAAAACAAAGAAGAATAAGAAGAAGAAGAAGACAAAAAAGAAGAAGGAGAAGAAGAGAAAGAAGAAGAACATGAAGAAGAAAAAAAAGTGAAGAAGGATAAGTAGAAAAAGAAGAAATAGAAGAAGAAGAAGAAAAAGAAGAAGAAGAAGAAGAAAAAGAAGAATGAGAAGTAGAGAATGAAGAAGAATAAGAAGAAGAAGAAGGAGTAGGAGAAGAAGAAGAAAGAGAAGAAGAAGAAGGAGGAGGAGAAGAAGAAAAATAAGAAGATTGAGAAGTTGTCGATAAAAAAGAAGATGGAGAAGAAGAAGAAGAAGAAGAAGAAATAGGAGGAAATGAAGAAGAAGAAGAACAAGAAGAAGAAGATGGAGTAGCAGAAGAAAAAAGAAGAACATGAACAAGAAGAACAAGAAGGAGAAGGAGGAGATGAAGAAGATGAGGAATAAGAAGGAGAAGAACAAGAAGAAGAAGACAAAGGAGAAGGACAAGAAGGAGAAGGAGAAGGAGGAGGAGGAGAAGAAGAAGAAGAAGAAGAACAAGAAGAACAAGAATAATAAGAAGAAGTAGAAGTTGAAGTAGAAGAAGAAGAAACAAAAGAAGAGGGTGAAAAAGAAGAAAAAGAAGAAGAAAGAGAAGAAGAAAGAGAAGAAGAAGACATAGAAGAAGAAGAAGAAGTAGAAAAAGAAGTAGAAGTAGAAGAAGAAGAAGAAGAAGGAGAAGAAGAAGAAGAAAAAGGAGTAGGGGAAGAAGAAGAAAAAGAAAAAGAAGAAGAATAGAAAGAAGAAGAAGAGAAAGAAGAATGAGAAGAACAAGAAGATGATAATGATGAAGAAGAAGAAGAAGCAAAATAAGAAGAAGAAGAAGAAAAAAAAAGGAAAGCAGAAGAAGTAGAAGGAGGAGAAGAAGCAGAGGAAGGAGAAGAAGTAGTAAAAGAAGAAGGAAGAGAAGAAGAAGTAGAAGATGAAGAAGAAGAAGAAGAAGATCAAGAAAAATGAGTAGTAGTAGAAGAAGAGGAACAAGAAGTAGAAGAAGTACAAAAATAAAAAGAAGAAGAAGAAGAAAAAGAAAAAGATGAAGTAGTAAAATAAGAAAGAGAAAGAGAAGGCGAAGAAGGAAAATAAGAAGAGAAACAAGATGTAAATGAGGGAGATGGAGAAGAAGAAGAAGAAGAAGAATGATAAGGAGGTGAAGATGAAGATGAAGAAGATGGAGAAGTAGAGAAAGAAGTAGAATAAGAAGAAGAAGAAGAAGGAGGAGATGAAGAAAGAGAAGAATGAGAAAAAGAATAAGAAGCAAAAGAAGAAGAAGATAGATAAGTAGAAGAAGAAGATGAAGATGATGGAGAATGAGAAGAAGAAGAAGGAAAAGAAGAAGAAGAAGAAGGAGTAGTAGAGAAAGAAAAAGAATAAGAAGAACAAGAAGAAGGAGGGGAAGAAGGAGAAGAAGAAGAAGCAGAAGGACAAGGAGAAGAATAAGAAGAGGAAATTGGAGAAGTAGAACAATAAGATGTTCATCATGGAAAAGGAGAAGAAGAAGAAGAAGATGAAGAAGAAGATGTAGAAGAAGAAGTTGAAGAAGAAGAAGATGTAGAAGAAGAAGAAGAAGAAGAAGGAGGAGGGGAAGCAGAAGACGAAGAAGAAGAAGAAGAGAAAGAAGGAGAAGGAGGAGAAGAATAAGAAAGTGAGGAATAAGAAGGAGAAGAACTTGTAGAAGAAGAAGGACAAGGGAAAGAAGAAGTAAAAGAAGAAAAAGATGAAAAAGAAGGGGAGGAAGAAAAAGAGGTGTAGAAGAAGAAAAAGAAGAAGAAGTAGAACAAGAAGAACAAGAAAAAAGAAGGAGAAGAAGAAGTAGAAGAAGAAGAAGAAGAATGGGAAGAAGGAGAAGAAGAAGTAGAAGAAGGAGAAGAAGAGAAGGAGGAGGAAGAAGAAGAAGGAGAAAGAGAAGAAGAAGAAGAAGAAGAAGAAGAGGAAGATGAAGAAGAAGGACAAGAAAAAAGAGGAGAAGAAGAACTAGAAGATGGAAATGAAGAAGGTAAGAAGAAGAAGAAGAAGAAGAGGAAGAGGAAGAAGAAGAAGTTGAACAAGAAGAAGAAGCTGAAGAAGAAGAAGAAGAAGAAGAAGAAG
>JAIUJO010000826.1:0-10000 GCA_023846275.1 Vanilla planifolia
GACCCGAGAAGGCCGAGCAAAGCCCGTCCAAAGCCCGCCGAGAGGAGCTCGGCTAGCGCTGGTCAACGGTCAAATCAACAGTGCCTGGCTAAGCCAAGCCCGCCCAAAGCCCGCCGAGAGGAGCTCGGCTAGGTCAAACTGTAGTGCAGTCTACAGTCAAAGAACAATGCTTGGCTAAGTCAACCCGAACTAGGTGATAAAGTCCTGGTCAAGGAAGGGGGGAGCCAACCCCAAAGAGGCTCGCAATGTAAACAGGGTGGATTTCTTATATAGCGCTCCAACAGTTCCGCGTACGCAATGTGGGACTAAAATCCCAGTTTCAGCCTTTGTGGGATCCAATGGCTCAGATCAAGCCCGCCCGAATCCAACACACAGGATTAAATCTGTGTCGTTCATCTTTGCGCTAGGATCCTACACACGGGATTAAATCGCGTAAACGGTAATCGCGAGATTTAATCCATGCAGTTCGATTACGCGCCCGGATCCAGAGCTCTGGATTAAGCCCGAACAGTAAAATGCGTAAATCAATTTGTGCCGTTCGTTTTTGGGCCTGGATCGGACGGTGGCTGCTTTCCGTCCGTTGCCCAAACGGCTAATTAATTCTTGGAGCCGTTGGGGGTGTTTTTAGAGCTCAAATTTGAGCTCTATAAATAGGAAAAACTGATGTATTTTTCAGTTAAACCTTTACTAAATTTTCCAAAGATTTCAGATCTCAAAATTCGAGCACTCAAGCAAAAACGGTGCATCCAAGCTCAAAAAGCAAAGCGGCAAGAAGGCTATTGGAATTAGAGGTTTTTTATTTCTCAATTTCTATCCCTCTAATTTGTCGATTTTGTGTGCCTCTTCTTTTCTCCTATTTCTCTTAAGTTTTTTGCCAATCATTGTACTTTTCGTTTTGGGGCAAGGGCATCCCAGTAGTAGTGCTAAAGCCCCGGGTTTGAGTTGAGCCCGGTAAAAACTCAAGTAGGTTTGGGATTAGCCGTAGTAAACATCTCAACTAGGTTTGAGGTAAACCGTACGAAAAACCTCACTTGTAATTGAAGAGATTCGTGCTAAAGAAATCCCACAAGAGGGGGGGGGGGGTGAATTGTGTATTTAAATTCTTATAATTTTCGAAATTAAATTTAAAAGACTTTAAGCAAAAGTAAAGAACATTGAACACACAAATTTTCAAGTGGTTCGACTCAAAACCGAGTCTACGTCCACCCCCAACCGGTGTTGGGAAAAATCCACTAAATTCTCCGATTATAAGTGAGGTTTTTCTTACGGTTCACCTCGAACCTACTTGGGATTTTTATTATGGCTAATCCCAAACCTACTTGAGTTTTTATCGGGCTCAACTCAAACCCGGGGCTTTAGCACAAACGCCGGGACGCCCTTGCCCCAAAACAAAAATACGAAAAATTGGCAAATGACTTAAGAAAAATTGGAGAAAAGAGGAGGCACACACAATCGTCGAATTAGAGGGATAGAGATTTAGAAATGATTGAAAAACCTCTAATTCCACTAGCTTTCTTGCCGCTTTGCTTCTATAGCTCGAATGCGCCGATTTTGCTCGGATGCTTGTGTTTGAGATCTGAAAATCTTTTTAAACAATTTAGCAAAGGTTAAAACTAAAAAATACATAATTTTTCTATATTTATAGAGCTCAGATTTGAGCTCTAAAAACACCCCCAACGGCTCCAAAAATTAATTAGCCGTTTGGGCAACGGACGGAAAGCAGCCACCGTCCGATCCGGGCCCAAAAACGAACGGCGCAGATTGTTTACGCATTTTACCGTTCGGGCTTAATCCAGAGCGTTGGATCCGGCGGACTTGATCTTAGCCATTAGATCCCGCGCGCTGAACGAACGGCGTTGATTGACCTCGCGAAACAGCCGTTCGAATTTACTCTCGCCCGTTGGATCTGGGCGGGCTTGATCTGCGCCATTGGATTGCGCGCTGAACGAACGGCGCTGATTAGCCTCGCGAAACAGCCGTTAGAATTTACTCTCGCCCGTTGGATCTAGGCGGGCTTGATCTGCGCCTTTGGATCCGGCCGAAGTTATAAGGTGGGATTTTTTAGTCCCACACTGCAGAAGCGAATTCAGCGCACCTCTTTATAACGAATTTTCGCCGTTTAACGTTCGAGCCACTTTGGGGCCGGCTCCCCCCTTCCTTGACCGGGATTTCATCACCTGGTTCGGGTTGACTTAGCCCAGCATTTGTTCATTGACTGTTGACCACGCTGCAGTTTGACCTAGCCGAGCTCCTTTGGGCGGTCTTGGCTTAGCCAGGCACTGTTCATTTGACTGTTGACCAGCTCTAGCCGAGCTCCTCTCGGCGTGCTTTGGGTCCAGGCTAGGCTTAGCCTTTTCGGGTCAACCAAATTTTTATTTTTTAAATTAAATTTTTAATTTCTAAAAGACCTGGATGGGCTGTTTTGGCGCCGGGTCGACCCGCCCATTGCTACAGTACATTTTCCCGAGACTTCGGCTGTTTTAGGGTATTTTTGACGAATTTTTTAGCCAAAAATTTGACTATAAGTGTATAAAAATAATTTTGTATTCTTATAGTATTATAAGTTATTAAGTGGCTATGAAAAGAAATTCGTAGAAAACGATTCCAAAATAATATTAAAAAATCAAATACCCATGTCTATACATTTTGTCAAATATGCTTGGCCCAAAAATCAAAATTCAGTATTAAATAATTTTATAATATTTTTAAATGTTAATACTACTAGTGTGCCTCATAATCTCAAAGTTTGGACATATCAAATTCAAGAAAAATAAAAAGAAATTCAATTATAAAAAATCTTGCGCATGTCTCAAAATTCCTTGAAGTATGCCATGACCTCAAGGCCCTTAGAGACCATTATTTTAGACATCTAAAATACATGGCCTGATTTAATTAATTATTAACAATTTTACTTAAAATCAAGCCCAAAAAAAATATACACATTTATACTTGACTCATCAAACACAAGGGTGTAACAATATCCCCCTTTTGATGATGGCAAGACATAAATGTAAAAAAATAAGTGTATTAAAATACAATTCATTGGGATAAAAATGTGCTCCCCCTATCTTGATGCTCCCCCTCACTTCTAACTATTCTCCCCCTTTGACACCATCAAGAGGAAATACACCCTAAACAATGTGTAATATTCCTAATTGTGCCCTCAATATTTGAAATTGCTCCGAAGGTAAGGGTTTGGTAAAAATATCAGCCAATTCAAGTTTAGTGGAGACATATTCCAATTCTACTAATCCTTTGGCTACTTGGTCTCTAATAAAATGATATCTAACATCTATGTGCTTAGTCCTAGAGTGATGAACTTGATTTTTAGCTAAGGCTAATGCACTTGTGTTATCAATTCTAATAGGTATATGTGTGACTTCTAAACCATAATCTTGCAGTTGTTGTCTTAACCATAGTACTTGAGCAACACAACTACCAGCTGCAACATATTCCGCTTCGGTTGTTGATAGGGCTATACAATTTTGTTTTTTACTTGACCATGAAACAAGACAGTGTCCTAAAAATTGACATGTTCCTGATGTGCTCTTTCTATCCACTCTAGATCCCCCAAAATCTGAGTCTGTATAGCCAACTAGCTCACAAGAGAGTTCATTTCTAGGATACCATAATCCTAGTGTCATGGTTCCCTTCAAATATTTGAAAATCGCTTTAACACCTTTCAAATGACTTTTCTTTGGATTTGCTTGGAACCTAGCACATAATCCAACACTAAATAAAATGTCAGGTCTACTCGTTGTAAGGTATAATAAAGATCCTATAAGTCCTCTATAGAATTTTTGATCTATTGCTTTCCCTTGTTCATCTAGATCTAAGTGAATGGATTGATTCATGGGAATTTTTCTAGTTTTCATATTCTCATATCCATATTTTTTAAATAATTCTTTTACGTATTTTGTTTGAGAAATGAATATACCATCCTTTAGTTGTTTTATTTGTAACCCTAAGAAGAAATTTAGTTCACCCATCATGCTCATTTCAAATTCCTTAGTCATGAGATCTCCAAATTCTTTACACATTTCTTCTTTTGTACTACCAAAAATAATATCATCAACATAAATTTGAACAATTAATAAATCATCTCCTAATGACTTTAGAAATAATGTAGTATCCGATTTACCTTTTCTAAAGCCACTATCTACTAGATAGTTACTCAACCTATGATACCATGCACGTGGAGCTTGCTTAAGGCCGTAAAGAGCTTTCTTAAGCTTATAAACATAATCACCTTGTGCATGATTCTCAAAACCTGAGGGTTGTTCTACAAACACATCTTCTTCTATTATTCCATTCAAGAAAGCACTTTTTACATCCATTTGAAACAACCTAAAATTCTTATAACATGAATATGCTAGAAGTAATCTAATTGCTTCTAACCTAGCTACGGGTGCAAATGAATCCTCAAAATCAATACCTTCTATTTGACTATATCCCTTAGCAACAAGTCTAGCCTTATTTCTAATTATTACACCATTTTCATCTAATTTATTTTTATAGACCCATCTAGTACTTGATCACTAGGTCTTGATACTAATTCCCAAACTTGATTTCTTTCAAATTGGTCTAACTCTTCATTCATGGCTTGAACCCAATAATCATCTGCAAGGGCTTCTTCTATAGAATTGGGTTCAGAAAATGATACAAATGCGCTATGATCTATATCTCTAATTGAAGCTCTAGTCTTCACTCCTTGATTCACATCTCCTATAATCAAATCCTTTGGATGTGAGGTTGCAAATTTCCATCCTTTAGATAGATTATTTTCCTTTTCATTTTCCTTTTCCATTTCTAGATTTTCTATTTTTTCTTCATTTAAATCTAGATTTTTTACTAATTCTATTTCATCTTCTAAATGCTTTTCACTAACTAGTTGAATTGTCTCATCAAACACAACATGCATTGTTTCTTCTATTTTGTGTGATTCTTGATTGAAAACTCTATATGCTTTCCTAATTGATGAGTACCCTAAAAAGATTCCAACACTTGCCTTTTCATCAAACTTTCCTAAATTTAATCTCTCATTTTTAAGAATAGTACACTTACAACCAAACACATGAAAATAACTTAGATTTGGTTTCTTCTTCCTTAGCAATTCAAAAGGAGTTTTCTTCAACTTTGGTCTCAAATTAACCCTATTTATAATGTAACATGCCGTGCTAATAGCTTCGGCCCAAAAATATTTGGGTGAATTGTATTCGGCTAACATTGTTCTACCCATCTCAACTAGTGTTCTATTCTTTCTTTCTACAATACCATTTTGTTGTGGTGTATATGGGCATGTGAATTGATGTTTGATTCCTTTCTCTTTACAAAACTCACTAAAATATTCATTCTTAAATTCACTCCCATTATCACTTTGTATACAAATTAATTTTAAACTATGTTGTCTTTCTAACTCTCTAATCAAATCTTCAAAGTTCTCAAAAGCTTCATTCTTATGTCTAAGGAAAAATACCCAAGTATATCTAGAAAAATCATCAACTATAACAAATCCGTATTGTTTTCCTCCTAAACTTAAAGGTTGTATTGGACCAAAAAGATCTAAGTAAATCTTTTCTAAAGGTCTACTAGTTGTTAATTCATTTTGAGATTTGAAAGAGGATTTAACTTGTTTTCCCTTTTAGCAAGATTCACAAAACTCCTAATTTGACTTACTTGGTTTTGGAAGGCCTCTAACTATATCTAATTTTGAAATCTTTTTCAAGGTGGAGTATCCTACATGACCTAATCTTCTATGCCATAATGAATTCTCATTAGATTGGGTCACTAGACATTCCAAACCACTAGCTTCTAATTGTTCAAAACTAACTACATATGTATCACATTTTCTTTTGCCTATAAGTAGTTCAACATTATTTTTCATAATTTTGCAAGCTTTTGTATTAAAAACAACATCAAATCCATTATCACAAAGTTGACTAATACTAATTAAATTAAATTCTAAGCCTTCTACTAAAAATACATTTGAAAGGGGAAAGTTTGTCGTACCTACATCTCCAATTCCAATGATTCTTTTCTTTGTGTTGTCTCCTAGGGTCACCTTCCTATTTGGGCCCGATCTCAAAGATTTGAATTTACTTTTGTCTCCAGTCATGTGTCTTGAACATCCACTATCCAATACCCAAGATGTGGATTTTGATTTTCTTCTTGGTTTTAACTGTATAAGGTGTAAAATCTAAATTAGAAACATTCCACTAATTAAAATCATCAATTTAAGGTTTTTGAATATCCTAAACCTATCCTAAAATGTCTCCAAATATTTTGGAGACCTTTTCTTCTAAGTTTTATTCTTAGGAACCCAAGAAAGCTTGGGTTGAACACTAGATGGAACTTGCATGTTCTCTTTTTTAACAATCCATCTAACATTTTGTTTTTGTACATACATATTTCTTCTAAAAAAACAATCTTTCATAGTATGTCCAAGTTTGCAACAATAAAAGAAAACAATGTTTGATGGCCTAGGCATGCTCAAATATCTAGGTTTTTTGTAATTGAAAGCATGTGAATGATAACAAGCATTTGATACATGTATATTTCTATTATCTATAGCATGCTCAAAAGATTGTATTTTTTCTTTTAAGATTGAAATATCATGCTTCAAAGAGGTATTTTCAATAATAAGAGATGCCTTTTCATCACATATAAGTTGATTTTCTAATCTTTTCTTTTCATCTTCTTTCATGACAAAATCAAGCAATTTAATCTTTTCTTTGTAACTCCTTTTTAATTTTTTATGTGCACTCATTAAGGAAGTTAAGGCATTCATAATTTCAATATAATTATTTTCAAGAATATCTTTTGTCCAGGAGCTTACCTTATTTTCTTCTTCTTCTTCACTTGAAGATGTTGAAGATGCTTCATTTGCCATAAAACAAATCATTCCTTCTTCTCCTTTACTTGAGCTTGAAATGTCTGAATCTTCGGAGGCACTCCATGTAGCTTGAAATGCTTTCTTTTTCTTCAAGCTCTTCTTCTTCTTCTTCTTTTCTTCCTCCTTCACATGCTTGTTTTTGAGTTTTGGGCATTCCAGTTTTATATGACCGGTTTGACCACACTCAAAGCAAGTTGGTGGCCTCTTCCTCTCTTTATTGTTTTTCTTCTTCCATTTCCTATTAAGAAAGTTCTTTGCCAAATTTTTTGCTAAACCATTAATATGGAAACTTACCTCATCTTCCAAATCCGTGGAAGAAGTAGAAGTGGAGTCTGAATCATATTTAGTGGCTTTAAGGACCATAGGTTCTTCCTTCTTCCTTTCATGCTTTAACTTGCTTGTAGAAGTCTCTTCCGTTAGTCTCTTTGACATTTCTATTTCGACAGTAAGAAGTTCCCCAAGGAGTTCATCCAATGAAAGTTTGCTAAGATCCTTAGCGGCTTTAATAGCGGTTGCAAGTGGATCAAATTCCTTTGGAAGGATTCTCAAAATTTTCCTCACAAGGTCACCATTTGAGAATGTCCTCCCAAGGTTTGCCAATCCATTTGTAATATCATTAAATCTCAAAAACATACTCTTAATACTTTCACTAGGATTCATTCTAAAAAGTTCATAGTCATGCGTGAGGATGTTGATTTTAGTCTCTTTCACTTGTGAGGTACCCTCATAAGTTACTTCGAGTTTCTTCCATACCTCAAAAGCCGTATGCAAATTCATGATTTGTGTAAACTCACTAGGAGAAATTCCACAATGAAGGTAGTTCAATGCCCTAGCATTTAATTGAGTCAATCTCTTGTGCTCAACGTTAAGTTCACTAAAGGGCTTGACCTCATCAGTAGAAGAATCTTTAGGAAGTTCACAAGGCTTCGTCATGACTTCCCATAATTCCAAATCAATAGATTGAATGAAAATTCTAAAGCGATTTTTCCAATATAAGTAGAATTCTCCTTTGAATAATGGAGGCCGATTTGAGGAAAAACCTTCACATAAGGTTGCACTCATTTCGATCAAAGAGGAAGCCATACTAAATCACAAACACACAAAAAAATTGTGAGAAAGCCTTCACTTAGCACAAGAGGATCTCCCACGTGATGTTACTCACGTAATTTGGGGTTCCTTGCTCTGATACCAATTGAAGTGATTCGTGCTAAAGAAATCCCACAAGAGGGGGGGGGGTGAATTGTGTATTTAAATTCTTATAATTTTCGAAATTAAATTTAAAAGACTTTAAGCAAAAGTAAAGAACATTGAACACACAAATTTTCAAGTGGTTCGACTCAAAACCGAGTCTACGTCCACCCCCAACCGGTGTTGGGAAAAATCCACTAAATTCTCCGATTATAAGTGAGGTTTTTCTTACGGTTCACCTCGAACCTACTTGGGATTTTTATTATGGCTAATCCCAAACCTACTTGAGTTTTTATCGGGCTCAACTCAAACCCGGGGCTTTAGCACAAACGCCGGGACGCCCTTGCCCCAAAACAAAAATACGAAAAATTGGCAAATGACTTAAGAAAAATTGGAGAAAAGAGGAGGCACACACAATCGTCGAATTAGAGGGATAGAGATTTAGAAATGATTGAAAAACCTCTAATTCCACTAGCTTTCTTGCCGCTTTGCTTCTAGAGCTCGAATGCGCCGATTTTGCTCGGATGCTTGTGTTTGAGATCTGAAAATCTTTTTAAACAATTTAGCAAAGGTTAAAACTAAAAAATACATAATTTTTCTATATTTATAGAGCTCAGATTTGAGCTCTAAAAACACCCCCAACGGCTCCAAAAATTAATTAGCCGTTTGGGCAACGGACGGAAAGCAGCCACCGTCCGATCCGGGCCCAAAAAATAACGGCGCAGATTGTTTACGCATTTTACCGTTCGGGCTTAATCCAGAGCGTTGGATCCGGGCGGACTTGATCTTAGCCATTAGATCCCGCGCGCTGAACGAACGGCGTTGATTGACCTCGCGAAACAGCCGTTCGAATTTACTCTCGCCCGTTGGATCTGGGCGGGCTTGATCTGCGCCATTGGATTGCGCGCTGAACGAACGGCGCTGATTAGCCTCGCGAAACAGCCGTTAGAATTTACTCTCGCCCGTTGGATCTAGGCGGGCTTGATCTGCGCCTTTGGATCCGGCCGAAGTTATAAGGTGGGATTTTTTAGTCCCACACTGCAGAAGCGAATTCAGCGCACCTCTTTATAACGAATTTTCGCCGTTTAACGTTCGAGCCACTTTGGGGCCGGCTCCCCCCTTCCTTGACCGGGATTTCATCACCTGGTTCGGGTTGACTTAGCCCAGCATTTGTTCATTGACTGTTGACCACGCTGCAGTTTGACCTAGCCGAGCTCCTTTGGGCGGTCTTGGCTTAGCCAGGCACTGTTCATTTGACTGTTGACCAGCTCTAGCCGAGCTCCTCTCGGCGTGCTTTGGGTCCAGGCTAGGCTTAGCCTTTTCGGGTCAACCAAATTTTTATTTTTTAAATTAAATTTTTAATTTCTAAAAGACCTGGATGGGCTGTTTTGGCGCCGGGTCGACCCGCCCATTGCTACAGTACATTTTCCCGAGACTTCGGCTGTTTTAGGGTATTTTTGACGAATTTTTTAGCCAAAAATTTGACTATAAGTGTATAAAAATAATTTTGTATTCTTATAGTATTATAAGTTATTAAGTGGCTATGAAAAGAAATTCGTAGAAAACGATTCCAAAATAATATTAAAAAATCAAATACCCATGTCTATACATTTTGTCAAATATGCTTGGCCCAAAAATCAAAATTCAGTATTAAATAATTTTATAATATTTTTAAATGTTAATACTACTAGTGTGCCTCATAATCTCAAAGTTTGGACATATCAAATTCAAGAAAAATAAAAAGAAATTCAATTATAAAAAATCTTGCGCATGTCTCAAAATTCCTTGAAGTATGCCATGACCTCAAGGCCCTTAGAGACCATTATTTTAGACATCTAAAATACATGGCCTGATTTAATTAATTATTAACAATTTTACTTAAAATCAAGCCCAAAAAAAATATACACATTTATGCTTGAC
>JAIUJO010000826.1:12500-15000 GCA_023846275.1 Vanilla planifolia
TTTCATCTCCTACTTCTTCTTCCTCTTCTTCTTCTTCTTCATCTTCTTCTTCTTTCGCTTCTTCTTCTTCTTCTTCTTCCTATTCTTCTTCTTCTTCATCTTCTTCTTCTTCAACTTTTTCTTCTTAAACTTCTTCTTCTTATTCTTCTTCTTCTTCTTCTTCTTCTTCGTCTTCTATTTCTTCTACTTCTTCTTCTTCTTCTTCTTCGTCTTCTTGTTTCTCTTTTTTTCTTCCTCTTCTTCTTAATTTTCTTCTTCCTTATCATTTTCTACTTCTTCTACTCCTTTTTCTTCTTATTCTTCCTCTTGTTTTTCTTCATCTTTTTCTTTAACTTCTTCTTCTTCTTTTTCTTCCACTTCTTCCCCTTCTTCCTTTTCATCTTCTTCTTCTTCCTTTTCTTCTTCCTCTCCTTCTCCTTCTTCTTCTTCTTCCTCTTCTTTCTCTTCTTCCTCTTCTTCATCTTCTTCATCTAATTCCTCTTCCTCTTCTTCCTCTTCTTTTTCTTCTTCTTCTTCGTCTTCTTACTCTTCTTTTTCTTCCTCTTCTTCTTCGTCTTCTTACTCTTCTTTTTCTTCCTCTTCTTCTTCTTTTTCTTCTTATTTTTATTCTTCATCTTGTTCTTCTTCTACTTCTTTTTGCTTTTCTTCATCTTGTTTTTATTATTGTTATTATTATTATTATTTTCTTCATCTGCTTCTTTCACTTCTTTTTCTTCTTATTCTTTTGCTTCTTCTTCTTCTTCTTCTTCCTCTTCTTTTCCCTTTTCTACTTCCTCCTTTTCTTCTTCTTCTTCTTTTTCTTCTTCTTCTTCCACTTTTTCCTCTTCTACTTCTTCTTCTTCTTCTTCTCGTTCTTCTTCTTCTTCTTCAACATCGTCTTCATCTTCTTCGTATTTTTTCACTTCTTCTTGTTCTTCTTCTTTTTCTCCTTCTTCTTCTTCTTTTTCTTCTTTGGCTTCTTCTATTTTTTCTTCTTCTTCTTCATCTTATTCTTCATCTTCATCTTCTTCGTCTTCTTTTTCTTCTACTTCTTCTCTTCTATTTCTTCTTTGACTTCTTCTTTTTCTTCTTCTTCTTCTCCTCCTTCTTGTTCTCCTTCTTCTTCTTCTTCTTTAACTTCTTCTTCTTCTTTTTCTTCTTCTTCTTCTTCTTCTTGCACTACTTTTTTTTCTTATTCTTACTCTTCTTTTTCATCTTCTCCCTCTTCTTCCAATTCCTCTCCTTATTATTTTTCTTCTTCTTCTTCTTTTTTATCATCATCTTCTTCTTCTCCTACACCACCTCCCCATCCTTCTTCTTCTTCTTCTTGTTCTTCTTCTTCTTCTTCTTCTTCTTCATTTTCTTCTTTATCTTCTTCTTTTTCTTCTTCTTCATCTTCTATTTCTTCTTCTTCTTCTCCTTCTCCTTCTTCTTCTCCTTCTTCTTCGTCTTCTTCTTCTTCTTCTTCTTCATCTACTACTACTACTTCAGCTCCTTCTTCTTATTCTTCTTCTATTTCATCATCTTCTTCATCTTCTTCTTCTTCTTCTTCTTTCTCCTCCTCCTCATCTTCTTATTCTTCTTCAACTTCTTCTTCATCCTCTTCTTCTTTGTCTTCTTGTTCTTATTCTTCTTCTTCTTCCTTTTCTTCCTCTTCTTTTGCTTCTTCTTCTTCCTCCAATTCTTCCACTTCTTCTATTTCTTCTTCTTCCTCTTCTTCTTCTTCTTCTACTACTACAATATCTTCTTCTTCACCTTCTTATTATTCTCCTTATTCTTCTTCTTCTTCTTCTGCTACTTCTTCTTCTTCTTCTACCTCTTCCTCTTCTATTTCTTCTTATTCTTTTAACTCTTTTTCTTCTTCCTTATCATCTTCTTTCTCTTCATCTTCTTTTTCTTCTTCTATTTCTTCCCCTTTTTTTTCTTCTTCTTCTACTACTACTTCTTCGTCTTCTTCTTCCTTTTGTATTTCTTCTTCTTCTTCTTCTTTTTTCTTCTTCCTTATCGCCTTCTTTTTCACCTTCTTCCTTTCCTTCTTCTACTTCTTTTTCTTCATCTTCTTCCTCTTCTACTCCCTTTGCTTCTTCGTCTTGTTATTCATCTTCTTCTTTAACATTTTCTTCTTCTTGTTCTTCTTCTTTTTCCTCCTCTTCCTCTTCATACTCTTCTTCTTCATCTTTCTTTTCTTCCTTTTCTTTTTCTCTTTTTTGTTCTTATTCTTGTTGTTGTTGTTGTTCTTTTTCTTCTTCTTCTACTTCTTCCACTTTTTCTTCTTCTTTTTCATCTTCTCCTTTTCCCTCTTCGTCTTCTTTTTCGTCTTCTTCTTCTTCTTCTTCTTCTTCTTATTCTTCTTCTATTTCTTCCTCTTCCTCCTCTTTCACTTCTACTTCTTCTTCCTCCTTTTCTTCCTTTTCTTCTACTTCTTCTACTTCCTCTTCTTCTTCTTCTTCTTCTTCTTCTTCTTCTACTATATCTTCATGTTCTTCTTCTTCATATTCCACTTCTTCTACTACTTTACCTT
>JAIUJO010000826.1:30000-37500 GCA_023846275.1 Vanilla planifolia
TTCTTGTTCTTCATTTTCTTCTTCTTCTTCCTCTTCTTTTTCTTTAGCTTCTTCTTCATCTTTTCTTCTTCTTCTTCTTCTCCTTCTTCTTCTTCTTTTTATTTTTCTTTTTTCGTATCTTCTTCTTCTTTTATTACTTCTTGTTCATGTTCTTATTCTTATTCTTCTTCTTCATCATCTTCTTCTTCTTCCTCTTCTTGTCTAACTTATTCTTCTTCTTATTCTTCTTCCTCTCCTTCTTCCTCTTCTTCTTCTTCTTCTTCTTCCTCTTATTACTCTTCTTCTTCTTAATCCTCTTCTTCCTCTTTTTCTTCATTTTCCCCCTCTTCTTCTTCTTCTTCTTCTTCTTCTTCATCTTCTTCTTACTCTTCTTCGTCCTCTTCATATTCTTTTTCTTCTTCTTCTTCTTCTTCTTCTTCTTCTTCTTCTTCCTCTTCTTTATGTTTTCTACTTCTTCTTCTTCTTCTTCTTCTTCTACCTCTTCTTCCTCTTCTTCTTATTGTTGTTGTTCTTCTTCTTCTTCTTCTACTACAACTATTACTGTTTCTTCTTTTTCTTGATCCTCTTCTTTTTTGTCTTCTTTTTCATTATCTTCATCTTCTTCTTATTCTTTGTCTTGTCACTCTTCTTCTTCTTCTTCTTCTTCTTCTTCTTCTTCTTCTTCTTCTGCTTCTTCTTTTTCTTCTTCTTCTTCTTCATCATCTTCTTCTTCTTCTCCATCTTCTTCTTTATCAACTTCTTCTTCATTTTCTTCTTCTTCTTCTTCTTTTACTTCTTCTTCTTCTTCTTCTTTCTCTTCTTCTTCTTCTTCTTCATCTTCTTCTTTGACTTCTTCCTCTTCTTCTTCTTCTTCTTCTTCTTCTTGTTCATCTTCTTTTTTTTTGTATTCTTCCTCTTCTTCTTCTACTTCATCCTCTTGTTCCAATTCTTCTTCTTCTCCTCCTCCACCTCCTCCTTCCTCTTGTTTTTATTCTTCTTCCTCTTCTTCCATTTCTTCTTGTTATTCTTCTTCTTCTTCTTCTTCTTCTTCTTCTCCTTCTTCACCTTCTTCTTCTTCTTCTTCTTCTTATTTCTCTTCTTCTTATTATTCTTCTTCTTCTTCTTCCGTCTTCTTCTTCCTCTTCTTTCTCTTCTTCTTCTTATTCTACTTCTTTTTCTTCTTCTTTATCGTCGTCTTCTTCTTCTTCTACTTCTTCTTCTTATTCTTCTTTTTCTCGTCTTCCTCTTTGTGTTCTTCCTCTTCAGCTTCTTTTTCTTTTTCTTTTTCTTCCTCTTCTTCCACTTCCTCTTGCAATTCTTGCTCTCTTCTTCTTCATCTTCTTCTTCATCATCTTCTTCCTCTTCTTCTTCTTCTACTTCCATTTCTCCCTCTTCTTCTTCTTCTTCTTCTTTTTCTTCTTTATATTCTCCTTCCCCTTCTTCTTCTTCCTCTTCTGCTTCTTCTTCTCCTTCTTTTCTTGTTATTCTTGTTCTTCTTCTTCCCTTTCTTCTTCTTCTTCTTCTTCCACTTCTTTTTCTTTAGCTTCTTCTTCATCTTCTTCATTTGCTACTTCTTCTACTACCTATTCTTCTTCTTATTTTTCTTCTTCCTTATCTTCTTCTTCTTCAACTACTACTACTACTACTTCTTCTTCTTCTTCTTCCTCCTCCTCTACTTCTGCTTTTTCTTCTTCTTCATCATCTTCTTCTTCTTCTTCTTCTTCTTTTTCCTTTCCTTCCTCTTCAACTTCTTCTTCTTCCTCTCCTTCTTCCTCTTCTTGTTCTTCTTCTTCTTCATCTTCCTCTTATTCCTGTTCCTCCTATTTTTCCTCTTCTTCCCCCTCTTCTTCTTCTTGTTCTTCATTTTCTTCTTTAACTTCTTTGTCCTCTAATTATTCTTTTTCATCTTCTAATTCTTCTTCTTCTTCTTCTTCTTCTTCTTCTTCTTCCTCCTCTTCTTCCTCTTCTTCTTGTTTTTCTTCTTCTTCTTCCACTATTGGTACTACTACTACCACTTCTTCCATTTCTTCATCCTCTTCTTGTTTGTTTTCTTTTTCATCATCTTCATCTTCATCTTCTTCTTATTCTTCTTCTTATCATTCTTCTGCTTCCTCTTCTTCTTCTTTTTCTTCTTCTTCTTCATCTTCGTCTTCTTCTTCTTCTTCATCTTTAACTTCTTCTTCTTCTTCTTCTTATTCTTCTTCTTCTTCTTGTTCCTCTACTTTTTCTTTTTCTTATTCTTCCTCTTCTTCTTCTACTTCTTCCTCTTCCTCCAATTCTTCTTCTTCTTCCTCCTCTTCTTCTTCTTTTTCATCTTTTTCTTCTAGTTCTTCTTCTTCTTCTACTCCACCTCTTCCTTCTTGTTCTTCTTCTTCAACTTTTTCAAATTCTTCTTCTTATTCTTCTTCCAATTCTTTTTTTCTTCTTTCTTCTTCTTCTTCTACTACTACAACTTTTTCTTCTTCTCCTTCTTTTTCTTCTTCCTCTTCTTTTTTTATTCTCCTTCTTCTTCTTCTTCTTCTTTTTCTTCTACTTCTTCTTCATCTTCCTCTTCTTCTTCTTCTTCTTCTTCTTCTTCTTCTTCTATTCTTCTTCTTCTTCTTTTTCTTGGTCTTCTTCTTCTTCTTCTTCTTCTTCTACTTCTACTTCTACTTCTACTTTATCTTTTTATCTTCTTTAACTTCTTCTTCTTCTTCTACTACTAAAACTACTACTTCATCTTCTTCTTCTCCGTCTTCTTCACCTTCTTCTTCTTCTTCTTCTCCTTTTTCTTCTTCTTCTTCTTCTTCTTCTTCTTCTTTAGCTACTTCTTCTTCTATATCTGCATCTTCTTCTTCATCTTTTTCTTTTTCTTCTTCCTCTTCTTCTTCTTCTTCTTCTTCTTCCTCCTCCTTTTTCTCTTCTTCTTCTTCTTCTTCAGCTTCGTCTTTAACCACTTCTTCTTCTTCTTCTTCTGATAGTTCTTCTTCTTCTTCTTATAGTTCTTCTTCTTCTTCTTCTTATAGTTCTTCTTCTTCTTCTTCTTCCTCTTCTTTATCTTCTTCTACTACTACTACTACTTCTACTTCTCCTTCTTCTTCTTCTTCTTCTTCTATGATATCTTCTTCTTGTTCTTCTTCTTCATCTTATTGTTCTTCTTCTTCTTCTTCTTCTTCATCTTTACCTTCTTCTTCTTCTACTTCTTTTTCTTCTTGTTCTTCTTCTTCTCTTCCTTTTCTATTTTTTCTTTTTCTTCTCCTTTGTCTTCTTCCTTATCTTCTTCTTCTTCTTTTTCATCTTCTTCTTCTTGCTCTTGTCCTTTTTTTTCTTCTTCTTCTTTCTCTACTACTACTAATTCTTCTTCTTCTTCTTCTTTGTCTTCCTCTTCCTCTTATTCTACTACTTCTTCATCTTCTTCTTATTTTTCTTCTTCCTTATCTTCACCTTCTTCTTCTTCTTTTTCTACTTCCCCTTCCTCTTCTCCCTCTTCTTCTTCCACTACTTCTTCTTCTTCTTCTTCTTTTACTTCTTCTTTCTCTTCCTCCTCTTCTTCCAACTTTTCTTCCTCATGTTCTTGTTCTTCCTCTTCTTGTTCTTCTTGTTGTTCTTCTTCTTTTATTCTTCTTCTTCTTATACTTCTTCTTCTTCTTCTTCTTCTTCTTCTTCTTCTTCTTCTTATTCTTCTTCTAGTACTACTACTTCTTCTTCTTCTCCTTCTTCACTTTCTTCGTCTTCTTCTTCTTCTTCTTCAACTTTATCTTAAACTTCTTCCTCTTCTTCTTCTTCTTCCTCTTGTTTCTTTTCTTTCACTTCTTCTTCTTCTTCATCATCTTCTTCCTTATCTTCTTCTTCTTCTATTACAACTACTACTTCTTCATCTACTACAACTACTATATCTTTTTCTTCTTCTGCTTCTTCCTCCTCTTTTTCTACTTCCTGTTCTTCTTCTACTGCTTCTTCTTCTTCCTCTTCTTCCTCTTTTTCCTCTTCTTCTTCTTCTACTTCTTATTCTTCCTCTTCTTGTTCTTTTTCATCTTCTTCTTCTTCTTCTGCTTTTTCTTCTTCTTCTCCTTCTTTTCTTCTTGTGCTTCTTCTTCTTCTTCTTCTTCTTTATCTTTTTCTCCTTCTACTTTTTCTTCTTCTTTTTCTTCTTCTTCTTCTTATTCCTCTTTTGTCCCTTCTTCTTCTTCTACTTCTACTTTTTCATCAACTTCTTCATCTTCTTCTCATTCTTCTTCTTCTTTTTATTCTTTTTTTTTCTTCGTCTCCTTCTTCTTATTATGATTATTATTCTTCTTCATCTTCCCCTTCTTCTTCATCTTCTTCTTCTTCTTTTGCTTCTCCATCTTCTTCTTGTTCTTCTTCTTCTTCTTCTCCTTCTTCTTCTTTTTCCTCTCTTTCTTATTATTATTATAATAATAATAATAATTATTATTATTATTATTATTACTATAATTATTGTTGTTCTTCATCTTCCTCTTCATCCTCTTCTTCTTCATTTGCTTCCTCTACTTCTTCTTCTCTTCTTCTTCTTCTTATTTTTCTCCTTCTTCTTCTTCTTCTTTTTCTTCTTCTTCTTCTTTTTCTTCTTCTTCTTCTTCTTCTTTTCTTCTTTCTCTTCTACTTCTTCTTCTTCATCTTCTTCTTCTTTTTCTCTTCGTCTTCATCTTCTTCTTCTTCTTCTTCTTCTTCACTCTCATCTTCTTCTTCTTTTTCCTCTTCTTCAACTTCTTCTTCTTCTTCTTCTACTTCTTCTTCTTCTTCTTCCTCTTCTTTTTCTTCTTCTTTAACTTCTTCTTCTACTTCTTCTCCTTCTTATTCTTCTTCTCCTTTTTCTTCTTCTTCTTCTTCTTCTTTTTCTTCTTATTTTTCTTCGTCTTCTTCTTCTTCAGCTTTTTCTTATTATTCTTCTTGCACTACTTCATCTACTTCTTCTTCAGCTTCCTCTTTGCCTTTTTGTTCCACTTCTTTTTACTTTTCATCTTTCTTATCTTTTTCTTCTTCTAGTACTTCTTCTTCTTCTTCTTCTTCCTCTTCTTTCTATTCCTCCTCGTCATCAACTTGTTCTTCCTCTTATTGTTCCTTTTCCTCTTCTTCTCCTTCTACTTCTTTTTCTTCTCCCACTTCTTCCCCTTCTTCCACGTCATCTTCTTCTTCTTCTTCTACTACTTCTTCATCTATTTCTTCTTTCCCTGAATCTTCATCTCCTTCTTGCTCTTCTTCTTCTTCCTCCTCTTCTTCTTTTATTTCTTCAACTTCTTCTTCGCCTTCTTCTTCTTCTCCTTCTTCTTCTTCTTCTTCTTCGTCTTTAACTTCTTTTTCTTCTTCTTCCACCTCTTCTTTTTCTTTTTCTTCTTCTTACTCTATTTCAACTTCTTCTTCCTCTCCTTTTTCCTTCTCTTCTTCTTCTTCTCCTTCTTTGTTTTCTTCTTGTTCTTCATCTCCTCCTACTTCTTTTACATCATTTTCTTCATCTACTTCTTATTATTATTCTTCTTCTTCTTTTTCTTCTTCTCCTTCTTCAACTTCTTGTTCTTCTTCTTCATCTTCTCCTTCTTCTACTTCTTCTACTTCTTCTTATTCTTCTTCTTCATCATCATCTTCTACTTCTTCTTCCTCGTCTTCTTCTTCTTCTCCTTTTTCCACTTCTTCTTCTTCTTCTTCTTCTTTGTCTTCTTCTTCTTATTCTTGTTCTTCTTCTTCATTTCCTCTTAACTTCCTCATCAGCTTCTTCTTCTTCTTTTTCCTCATCATCATCATCATCATCATCATCATCTTCTTCTTCTTCTTCTTCTTCTTTTCCTTCCTCTACTTCTTTTTGTTCTTATTTTTCTTCTTCTTCTTCAACTTCTTCTTCTTCTTCTTCCACTTCTTCTTCTTCTATTTCATCTTCTTCTACTACTTCTTCTTCTCCTTCTTCTTCCTCCTCATTTTCTTCTTCTTCTTCCTCTTCATCCTCTTTTTCTGCTTCTTCTTCATCTTCTTCTTCTTCTTCTTCTTCTTCTTTATCTTCTCTATTTTCTTTATCTTCTCTATCTTCTTCGACTTCTTCATTTTCTTCATCTTTCACTCCTTCTCTTTCGTCTTCTTCTTCTTCTTCTTCTTCTTTTCTTCTTCTTCTTCTTCTTCTTTAGCTTCTTCTTCTTCTTCTTCTTTCTCTTCTTCTTCTTCTTATTTTTCTTCCTACTTATCTTCTTCTTCTTATTGTTTTTGTTCTTCTTCTTCTACTTCCTATTCTTCCTCTTCTAATGCATCTTCTTCTTCTTCTTCTTCTACTTTTCTTCTTTTTGTTCTTCTCTTTCTTCTTCTTCTTCTTCTTTCTCTTCTTCTTCTTGCCCTTCTCCTTTTTCTTCTTCAACTTCTTCTTCTTCTTCTTCTTCTTTTTCTTCTTCTTCTTCCTCTTCTTCTTCTTTACCTGCTTCTCCTTCTTCTTCTTCTTCTTCCTCTTCTTCTTCTTCATCTTCTTCATTAACTTCTTCTTCACCTTCAGCTTCATCTTCTTCTTCTTCTATCTCTTCTTTTTCTTTTTCTTCTTCTTCCTCTATTTCTACTTCTTCTTCTTCTTCTTCTTTTTTGTTTTCTTCTTCCTCTTCTTCTTCTTCTTCTTCGTCTTCTGCCTCTTCTTCTTCCTCTTCTTCTTCTTGTTCTTCTTCTTCTTCCTTTTCTTCTTCTTCTTCTTCTTCTTCTTTTTCATCTTCTACTTCTTCTTCTTCTTCCTCTTCTTCTTCTTCTTCATCTTCTTCTTCTTTCATTTCTTCTTCTTCTTCTTCTTCTTCCTATTCTTCTTCTTCTTCTTCATCTTCTTCTTCTTTAACTTTTTCTTCTTAAACTTCTTCTTATTCTTCTTCTTCTTCTCAATTTCTTTCTCCTTCTTCTTCTTATCCTTCTTCTTGTTCATCATCTTCTTCTTCTACTTCTTCTTCTTCTTCCTCTTCTGTTTGTTCTAATTCTTCTTCTTCTTGTTCTTCTTCATCTTCTGTTTCCTCCATTTTTCTTCCTCTTCTTCTTATTTTTCTTCTTCCTTGTCATTTTCTACTTCTTCTACTCCATTTTCTTCTTGTTCTTCCTCCTCTTCTTCTTGATCTTCTTCTTTTTCTTTCTCTTCTTCCCCTTCTTCCTTTACATCTTCTTCTTCTTCCTTTTGTTCTTTCTCTCCTTCTCCTTCTTCCTCTTCTTTTTCTTCTTCTTCTTCTTCGTCTTCTTACTCTTCTTCTTCTTCCTCTTCTTCTTCTTTTTCTTCTTGTGTTTATTCTTCATCTTGTTGTTCTTCTACTTCTTGCTTTTCTACATCTTATTATTATTATTGTAATTATTATTATTATTATTATTATTATTTTCTTCATCTGCTTCTTTCACTTCTTCTTTTTCTTCTTATTCTTTTTTTTTCTTCTTCTTCTTCTTCCTCTTCTTTTCCTTTTTCTACTTCCTCCTCTTCTTCTTCTTCTTCTTTTTCTTCTTCTTCTTCCCCTTTTTCCTCTTCTACTTCTTCTTCTTCTCCTTCTTCTTCTTCTTCAACATCTTCTTCGTATTCTTTCACTTCTT
>JAIUJO010000826.1:42500-45000 GCA_023846275.1 Vanilla planifolia
CTTCTTCTTTTACTACTACTAATATAACTTCTTCTTCACCTTCTTCTTATTGTTCTCCTTCTTCTTCTTCTTCCTCTTTACCTTCTTCATCCTCTTCTGCTTCTTCTTCTACTTCTTTTATCTCTTCCTCTTCTATTTCTTCTTCTTCTTCTTCCTCTTTTTCTTCTTTCTTATCATCTTCTTTCTCTTCATCTTCTTTTACTTCATCTTCTTCTTCTTCTTTTTCTTCTTTTACTTCTTCCCCTTTTTCTTCTTCTTCTTCTAGTACTTCTTCGTCTTCTTCTTCCTCTTGTTTTTCTTCTTCCTCCTTTTTTTCTTCTTCCTTATCATCTTCTTTTTATCTTCTTCCTTTTCTTCTTCTACTTCCTTTTCTTCTTCTTCTTCCTCTTCCTCTTTTTCCTCTTCTTCTCCCTTTGCTTCTTCGTCTTGTTATTCATCTTCTTCTTTAACTTTTTCTTCTTCTTCTTCCTCCTCCTCTTCCTCTTCATACTCTTCTTCTTCTTCTTTCTTTTCTTCGTTTTCTTTTTTTGTTTGTTGTTCTTGTTGTTGTTGATGTTGTTGTTGTTGTTCTTATTCTTCTTCTACTACTTCTTCCTCTTTTTCTTCTACTTTTTCATCTTCTCCTTTTTCCTCTTCATCTTATTTTTCTTCTTCTTCTTCTTCTTCATGTTTTTCTTCTTCATCTATTTGTTCTTCTTCCACCTCTTTTTCTTCCTCTTCTTTTACTTCTTCTTTTTCCTCCTCTTCTTCCTTTTCTTCTACTTCTTCTACTTCCTCTTCTTCTTCTTCTACTATATCTTCTTGTTCTTCTTCTTCATATTGTTCTTCTTCTACTTTTTCTTCTTCTTCTCCTACTTTACCTTCCTCTTCTTCTTCTTCTTATTCTTATTTTTCTTCTACTTCCTCCACCTCCACTTCTATTTCTCCTTCTTCTTCTATTTTTCTTCTTCCTTATCATCTTCTTCTACATCATCAACTTCTTCTTCTTATTCTTTTTCTTCTTCTACTTTTTTGTCTTCTTCTTCTTCTTCTTCTTCATCATCATTTTCTTCCTCTTCTTTTTCTTCTTCTTCTTCTTCCTTTTTTCTTCGATCCAACTTCTTCTACTTCTTCTTCTTCTTCTTCTTCTTCTACTTCCTCTTTTTCTTCTTCTTCTTCTTCTTCCTCCCCCTATTCGTCTTGTTCCTATTCCTCTTCTTTATCTTTTTTTCTTCTTCCTCTTGTAATTCTTCCTCTTCCTCTTCTTCTTCTTCTTCTTCTTTCTTATTCCACTTCTTCCTTTTCTTCTTCTTCTTCTTCCCTCTTCTTCTTCTTCTTCTAATCCTTCTTCTTCTTCTTCTTCTTCTTCTTAAACTACTTCGTCCTTTTCTTTTTCTTTTTCTTCCTCTTCTTCTTCATCCTCTTCTATATCTTTTTGTACTTCTTTCTCTTCTTCTTCTTCTTCCACTTCTTCCCCTTCTTGTTGTTCTTCTTTTTTTCATCCTCTTCTTTTTTGTCTTCTTTTTCATCATCTTCATCTTCTTCTTAATCTTTCTTCTTCTCATTCTTCTTCTTCCTCTTCTCCTTCTTCTTCTTCTTTTCCTCTTCTGCTTCTTCTTTTTCTTCTTCTTCTTCTTCTTCATCTTATTCTTTATCTTCATCTTTTTCTTCTTCTTCTTCTTCTTCTACTTCTTCTCTCCTTTTTCTTCTTTGACTTCTTCTTCTTCTTCTTCTTCTTCTTTTCCTTCTTCTTCTTCTTCTTGTTCTTCTTTAACTTCTTCTTCTTCTTCTTCTTCTTACACTACTTTTTTCTTTTCTTATTCTTTCTCTTCTTTTTCATCTTTTCCGTCTTCTTCCAATTCTTCTCCTTCTTATTATTTTTCTTCTTCTTCTTCTTCTTTATCATCATCTTCTTCTTCTCCTGCACCACCTCCCCCTCCTCCTTCTTCTTCTTCTCCTTGTTCTTCTTCTTCTTCTTCTTCTTCATTTTCTTCTTTATCTTCTTCTTTTTCTTCTTCTTTGTCTTCTATTTCTTCTTCTTCTTCTTCTCCTTCTTCTTCTCCTTCTTCATCTTCTTCTTCTTCTTCTTCTTCTTCAACATCAGCTCCTTTTTCTTCTTCTTCTTCTATTTTCTCATCTTCTTCATCTTCTTCTTCTTCTTCTTCTTCTTCTTTCTCCTCCTCCTCATCATCTTATTCTTCCTCAACTTCTTCTTCTTTTCTTCTTTTTTTCTTCTTCTTCTTCTTCTTCTTCTTCTTCTTCTTCTTTCTCTTCTTCTTCTTTCCCTTCTCCTTTTTCTTCTTCCAATTCTTCTTCTTCTTTTCCGACTTCTCCTTCTTCTTCTTCTTCTTCCTCTTCTTCTTCTTCACCTTCTTCATTAACTTCTACTTCTTCACCTTCTTCTTCTTCTTCTTCTACCTCTTCTTTTTCTTTTTCTTCTTCTTCCTCTATTTCTTCTTCTTCTTCTTCTTCTTTTTCATTTTCTTCTTCCTCTTCTTCTTCTTCTTCTTCTTCTTCGTCT
>JAIUJO010000826.1:47500-55000 GCA_023846275.1 Vanilla planifolia
TCTTGCAATTCTTCCTCTTCCACTTCTTCTTCTTCTTCTTCTTCTTCTACTTCTTCCTCTTATTCCTCATCTTCCTCTTCTTCTTCTTCTTCTTCCCTCTTCTTCTTCATCTTCTAATTCTTCTTCTTCTTCTTCTTCTTCAACTTCTTCGTCCTCTTCTTTTTCTTTTTCTTCCTCTTCTTCTTCTTCCTCTTCTATATATTTTTGTACTTCTTTCTCTTCTTCTTCTTCTTCCACTTCATCTGCTTATTCTTGTGGTTTTTCTTCTTCTTCTTCTTCTTTTCATCCTCTTCTTTTTTGTCTTCTTTTTCATCATCTTCATCTACTTCTTAATATTTCTTCTTCTCATTCTTCTTCTTCGTCTTCCCCTTCTTCTTCTTCTTTTTCTTCTTCTGCATCTTCTTTTTCTTCTTCTTCTTCTTCTTCTTCATCATCTTATTCTTCATCTTCATCTTCTTCGTCTACTTCTTCTTCTTCTCCTTGTTCTTCTTCTTCTTCATTTTCTTCTTTATCTTCTTCTTTATCTCTTCTTCATCTTCTATTACTTCTGCTTCTTCTCCTTCTCCTTCTTCTTCTCCTTCTTCTTCGTCTTCTTCTTCTTCTTCTTCTACTACTTCAGCTCCTTCTTCTTCTTCTTCTATTTGCCCATCTTCTTCACCATCTTCTTCTTCTTCTTCTTCTTTCTCCTCCTCCTCATCTTCTTATTCTTCCTCAACTTCTTCTTCATCCTCTTTTTCTTCTTCTTCTTATTCTTTTTCTTCTTCTTCTTCCTTTTCTTCCTCTTCTTTCACTTCTTCTTCCTCCACTTCTACTTCTTCTATTTCTTCTTCTTCCTCTTCTTCTTCTTCTTCTACGACTACTAGTATATCTTCTTCTTCACCTTCTTCTTATTGTTCTCCTTCTTCTTCTTCTTCCTCTTTACCTTCTTCTTCCTCTTCTGCTTCTTCTTCTTTTTCTTCTACCTATTTCTCTTATATTTCTTTTTCTTCTTTTTTCTCTTTTTCTTCTTGCTTATCATCTTCTTTCTCCTCATCTTCTTTTGTTCATCTTCTTCTTCTCCTTCTTTGTCTTCTTCTACTTCTTCCCCTTTTTCTTCTTCTTCTTCTACTTCTTTTCTTCTTCTACTACATCTTCGTCTTCTTCTTCCTTTTGCATTTCTTATTCTTCTTCTTTTTCTTCTTGCTTAGGGTCTTCTTTTTCATCTTCTTCCTTTTCTTCTTCTACTTTTTTTCTTCTTCTTCCTCTTCCTCTTCCTTTGCTTCTTCGTCTTGTAATTCATCTTCTTCTTTGACTTTTTCTTCTTCTTCTTCTTCTTCTTCTTCTTCCTCCTCTTCTTCCTCTTCATACTCTTCGTCTTCTTCTTTCTTTTCTTCCTTTTCTTTTTCTGTTTGTTGTTCTTTTTCTTGTTCTTGTTTTTATTGTTGTTGTTGTTCTTCTTCTTCTTCTTCTTCTTATTCTTATTCTTCCTCTTTTTCTTCTTCTTTTTCATCTTCTCCTTTTTCCTCTTCGTCCTCTTTTTCTTCTTCTTCTTCTTCTTCAACTTTTTCTTCTTCTATTTCTTCTTCTTCCTCCTCCTCTTCTTCCTCTTCTTCCACTTCTTCTTCTTCCTTCTCTTCTTCCTTTTCTTCTACTTCTTCTACTTCCTCTTCTTCCTCTTCTTCTTCTTCTTCTTCTTCTTCCTCTTCTTCTTCTACTACTTTACCTTCCTCTTCTTCTTCTTCTTATTCTTATTTTTCTTCTACTTCTTCAACCTCCTCTTTTATTTCTTCTTCTTCTATTTTTTTTTTCTTATCATCTTCTTCTACATCATCAACTTCTTCTTCTCATTCTTTTTCTTCTTCTTCTACTCCTTTGTCTTTTTATTCTTCTTCTTCTTATTCTTCTTCTTCCTCTTCTTCTTCTTCTTCTCCTTCATCTACTTCCTCTTCTTTTTCTTCTTCTTATTCTTCTTTTTTTCTTCCATTCGACTTCTTCTTCTTCTTCTTCTTCTTCTTCTTCTTCTTCTTCTTCTTCTTTTTCTTCTTCCTCTTCTTCTTCCTCCCCCTCTTCTTCTTCTTCCACTTCCTCTTCTTTATCTTTTTTTTCTTCTTCCTCCTGCAATTCTTCTTCCTCTTCTTCTTCTTCTTCTTCTTCTTCCTTTTATTCCTCTTCTTCCTCTTCTTCTTCTTCTTCATCATCTTCTAATCCTTCTTCTTCTTCTTCTTCTTAAACTTCTTCCTCTTCCATATCTTTTTGTACTTCTTTCTCTTCTTCTTCTTCTTCTTTTTCTTCATCCTCTTCTTTTTTTTCTTCTTTTTCATCTTCATCTTCTTCTTAATCTTTCTTCTTCTCATTCTACTTCTTCCACTTCTTCTTTTCTTTCTTCTTCTTCTTCTTCTATATCTTCTTCCGCTTCGTCTTCATCTATTTCTTTATCATCATCATCATCATCATCTTTTCTTCTTCTTCTTCTTCTTCTTCTTCTTTTACTTCTTCTTTTACATCTTCCTCTTCTTCTTCTTCTTCTTCTCTAACTTCTTCTTTTTCTTCCTCTTCATTTTCTTTTTCTTATTCTTCCTCTTCTTCTTCTACTACTTCCTCTCCATCCAATTCTTCTTGTTCTTCTTTTTCTTCTTCTTCTTCTTCTTAAACTCTTTCTTCTTCTGCTTCTCCTCCTCCTACATCTCCCGCTTCTTCTTCTTCTGTTGTTCCTCCTCCTCCTTCTCCAATTCTTCTTCTTCTTCTTCTTGGCCCTCTTCTTCATCTACTTCTTCTTTATCTTCTTCTTCTTCTACTACTACTACTACCACTTCTTCTTCTTCTTCTTCTTCTTCTTATCCTTCTTCTTTACTTTCTTCTTCTTCTTCTTCTTCTCATTGTTCTTCTTCCTCTTCTTCTTTAGCTACTTCTTCTTCTTCTCCTACTTCCTCTTCTATATCTTCATCTTCTTCTTCTTCTTCGTCCTTTTCCTCTTCTTCTTCTTCTTCTTCTTCGTCCTTTTCCTCTTCTTCTTCTTCTTCTTCTTCAACTTCAACTTTAACTTCTTCTTCTTCTTCTTCTTCTTCTTCTTCTTCTTCTTCTTCTTCTACTTCTTCTTCTTCTTCCTCCTCTTCTTTCTTTCCTTCCACTTCTTCTTCTTCTTCTTCCCCTTCCTCCTCATCTTCTCCTTCTTCTACTACTACTACGTTTTCATCTACTTCTTCTTCTACTTCTTCCTCTTCTTCCTCTTCTTTCTTTTCTTTAACTGCTTCTTTTACTTCCTCCTCTTCTTCCTCTTCTTCTTCTTCTTTACTTCTTCTTCTTCTTCTTCTTCTACCCTATCTTCTTCTTCTTCTTCTTCTTCTTCTTATTCTCTTCTTCTTCTTCTTCTTATTCTTCAACTTCTTCTTCTTTTACTTCTTTACCTTCTTCTTTCTCTTCTGCTTCTTTTTCATTTTCTTCTTCTTCTTCCTCTTCCTCTTCCTCTTTTATTTCTTCATCTTCTCCTCCTTTTTCTTCTTCCTTATCATTTTCTTCTTCTTCTTCGTCATCTTCTTCTTTTTCTTCTTATTCTTATACTTTTTCATCTTCTTCTTCATCATCATCATCATCATCTTCCTCTTCTTCTACTTCTGCTTCTTCCTCTTCATCTTCTTCTTCCTCTTCTTTTTCCTCTTCTTTTTCTTCTTCTTCTTTTTCTTCTTCTTCTTCCTTAACTTCTTCTTCTTCTCCTTCTTCCACTTCCACCTCACCTTTTCTTCTTCTACTGCTTCTTCTTCTTCTTCATCACCATCTTTTTTAACTTCTTCTTCTTCTTCTTCTTCTTCTTCTTATTCTTCTTCATCTACTTCTTCTTCCTCTTCTTCTTCTTCTTCTTCTTTTCCCTCATCTTGTTCTTCTTCTGGTTCTTCTTCTTCTTCTTCTTCTTTCTCTTTTTCTCCTTCTTCCTCTTCTTCTTCTTCTTCCTCTTCTTCATCTTCTTCTTCTTATTATTTTTATTCTTCTTTTCTATATTCTTCTTTATCTTCTTTTTCTTATTTTTATTTTTCTTTTTTCTCTTCTCCTTCTTCTTCTTCTTCTTCTTCTACTACTTTTTTTTATCTTCTTCATCTTCTTCTCATTCATCTTCCTCTTTTTACTTTTCTTCTTCGCCTTCGTCTTATTATTATTATTGTTATTATTATAATTATTGTTATTATTATTCTTTGTCTTCTTCTTCTTCTTCTTCTTCTTTTGCTTCTCCATCTTCTTCTTCTTCTTTTTGTCCTTCTTCTTCTTCTTCTTCTTCTTCTCCTTCACCTTCTTCTTTTTCTTCTTCTTCTTTTTCTTCTTCTTCTTTTTCTTCTTCTTCTTCTTCTTCTTCTTCTACTACAACTACTACTACTTCTTCTTTTTCATCATCTTCTTCATCTTCTTCTCGTTCTTTTTCTTCTTTTTCTTCTTCATCTTTGTCTTCTTCTTCTTTTTCTTCTTCTTCTTTATCTTCTTCTTCCACTTCTTCTTCTTCTTCTTCTTCATCTTCTTCTTCTTCTTCTTATTCTTCTTCTTCCTCTTCTTCTCTAAATTCTTCTTCTAATTGTTCTCCTCCTAATTTTGCTTCTTCTTCCTATTCTTTTTCTTCTTTTTCTTCTTCAGCTTCTTTTTCTTCTTCTTCTTCTTTTTCTTCTACTTTGTTTTCTTCTTCCCTTTCTTCTTCTTCCTCCTCTTCCTCTTTTTCCTCTTCATTTTCTTTTTGTTCTTCTTCTCCTTCTTCTGCTTCTTCTTCTTCTTCTTCTTCTTCTTCTTCTTCTTTTTCCTCTTCTTCTTCATATTTATCGTCTTCCTTATCTTTCTCTTTTTCCACTACTACTACTACTTCTTCATCATCTTTTTTTTCATCCACTTTTTCTTTTTCTTCTTCTTCATCATCTTCTTCGTTTACTTCTTCTACTTCTTCTTCTTCTTCTTTTAGTACTTCTTCCTCTTCTTCCTCTTTTTCCACATCATCAACTTCTTCTTCCTCTTTTTCTTCCTCTTTTTCTTCCTCTTCGTCTTCATCTTCTTCTTCACCATCATCATTATCATCATCTTCTTTTACTTCTTCTTCTTCTTCATCTTCCTCTTCCTCCTTTTCTTTTTCTTTAACTTCTTCTTCTTCCTCTTCTTTCCTTTTTCTTATTCTTCCTCTTCTTCTTCTGCTTCTTCCACTCCTTCCAATACTTATTCTTTTTCTTCTTCTTCTTCTTCTTCTTCTTAATATCTTTCTTCTTCTCCTTCTTCTCCTCCTCCTCCATCTCTCGCTTCTTCTTTTTATTCTTCCTCTTCCTCTTCTTCCAATTCTTCTTCTTCTTCTACTTCTTTACCATCTTCTTCTTCTTCTTCTTCTTCTACAACTTCTTCTTCTTCTTATCATTCTTCATCACTTTGTTCTTCTTCTTTTCTCCTTCTTCTTCTTCTTCTTATTCTTCTTTTTCTTCTTCTTCTTCTATAGCTTCTTCTTCTTCTTCTACTTTCTCTTTTATATCTTCATCTTCTTCTTCCTCTTCGTCCTCTTCTTCTTCTTCTTCCCCCTTTTTCTCTTCTTCTTCTTCTTCAACTTTATCTTTAACTTTTTCTTCTTCTTCTTCTTCTTCTTGTTCTTCTTCTTCTTCTTCTTGTTCTTCTTCTACTTCTTCTTATTCTTCTACTTCTTCTTATTCTTCTTCTTCCTCTTGTTTCTTTCCTTTCACTTCTTCTTCTTCTTCCCCTTCTTCCTCTTCTTCTCCTTCTTCTTCTACTACTACTTTTTTATTTAGTTCTTCTTCTTCTACTTCTTCCTATTCTTCCTCATATTTTATTTCTTTAACTGCTTCTTGTACTTCCTCCTTTTGTTCCTCTTCTTCTTCTTCTTCTACTACTACTTCTTCTTCTTCCTCTTCTTCTTCTACTCTATCATCTTTTTTCTTCTCATCTTTTTTCTTCTTCCTTATCATTTTCTTCTTCTTCTTCTTCTTCTTCCATTAATTTTCCATCTTCTTCATCATCATCATCAACATCATCATCATCATCATCATCTTCTTCTTCTTCTACTTCTACTTCTTCCTCTTCATCTTCTTTGTCATCTTCTTTTTCCTCTAATTTTTCTTCTTCTTGTTTTTCTTCTTCCTTTTCTTCTTCTTCTTCTTCTTCGTTATCATCTTTTTAACTTTGTCTTCTTCTTCGTTATCTTCTTCTTCTACTTCTTCCTCTTCTTCCTCTTCTTCTTCTTCTACTTCTTCTTCTTCTTCTTCTTCTTCTTCTTCTTATTCCTCGTCTTGTTCTTCTTCGGGTTCTTCTTCATCTTCTTCTTCTTTTTCTCCTTCTTCTTCTTCTTCTTCTTCTTCTTCTTCTTACTCTTCTTTTTTCTCTTCTTCTTTAGCTTCTTCTTCTTCTTATTATTTTCATTCTTCTTTTTTCTCTTCTCCTTCATCTTTTGCTTCTTATACTTCTTCTTCTTCTTATTCTTCTTTTTCGTCTTCTTTTAGTCCTTCTTCTTCTTCTTCTTCTTCTTCTTCTCCTTCTTCTTCTTCTTCTTCTTCCTCTTCTTCTTCTTTCTCTTCTTCTTCTTCTTCTTTTTCTTCTTCTTCTACTACTACCATTATTACTTCTTCTTTTTAATCATCTTCTTTATCTTCTTCACATTCTTCTTCTTATTTTTCTTCTTCATCTTTGTCTTCTTCTTCTTCTTCTTTTTCTTCTTTTTCTTCTTCTTCTTCTTCTTCTTCATTATCTTCTTCTTCCTCTTGTTGTTCTGCTTCCTCTTCTTCTTCTTCTTCTTCTTCTTCTTATTCTTATTCTTATTCTTCTTCAGCTTCTTCCTCCTTTTCTTAACTTCTTCTTCTTCTACTTCTTCTCCTTCTCCTTCTTCTTCTCCTTCTTCTTCTTCTTCTTCTTCTTCTTTTTCTTCTTGAGCATGTTTTTCTTGTTCTTCTACTTCTTTTTCTTCTTCTGTATCTCCCTCTTCCTCCTCTTCCTCTTTTTCTTCCTATTCTTCTTTTTCTTCTTCTTTTTCGTCTCCTTCTTCTTCTTCTTCTTCTTCGTCTTCTTCCTCTTATTTATCATCTTTCTTATCTTTTGCATCTTATTCTACAACCACTTCTTCTTCAACTTTTTTTTCTTCCACTTTTTCTTCTTCTTCTTCCTTTTCTTCTTCTTCATCATTTTCTTCTTTTACTTCTTCTACTTCTTCTTCCCCTTCTTCTCCTTGTTCTTCTTCTTCTTCCTCATCTTCCTCTTCTTCCACTTCTTGTTCGTCTTCTTCCCACTTCTTCTTCATCTTCTAATTCTTCTTCTTCTTTTTCAACTTCTTCATCCTCTTCTTATTCTTTTTCTTCCTTTTCTTCTTCTTCCTCTTCTATATCTTTTTATACTTCTTCCTTTTCTTCTTATTTTTCCTCTTCTTTTTGTTCTTTTTCTTCTTCTTCTTCTTTTTCTTCATCCTCTTCTTTTTTGTCTTCTTTTTCATTATCTTCATCTTCTTCTTATTCTTCTTCTTCTAATTCTTGTTCTTCCTCTTCTTCTTCTTCTTTTTCTTCTTATTCTTCT
>JAIUJO010000826.1:70000-72500 GCA_023846275.1 Vanilla planifolia
TCTTGTTCTTGTTCTTCTTCTACTATTACTACTACTACTGCTACTATTTCTTCTTCTTCTTCATCTTTTTCTTTTTTGTCTTCTTCTTCATCATCTTCATCTTCTTGTTATTCTTCTTCTTCTTCTCATTTTTCTTCATCCTCTTCTTCTTCTTCTTGTTCTTCTTCTTCATCATCTTCTTCTTCTTCTTGTTCTTCTTCCTCTTCTCCTTCTTCTTCTTCTTCTTCTTCTTCTTCTTCTTCTTCTTCTTCTGCTTCCTCTTCTTCTTCTTCTTCATCTTCATCTTCCTCTTCTTCTTCTTCTTCTTCTTCATTAACTTCTTCTTCTTCTTCTTCCTCTTCCTTTTCTTTTTGTTATTCTTCCTCTTCTTTTTTTACTTCTTTCTCTTCTTTGAATTTTTCTACTTCTTTTTCTTCTCTTTCTTCTTCTCCTTTACATCTTCTTCTTCTTCTTCTTCTTCTTCTTCTTCTTTATTTTCTTTATCTTCTACTTCTTCTTCTTCTACTACTACTTCTTCTTCCTCGTCTCCATCCTCTTCGCTTTTTTCTTCTTTTTCTTCTTCTTCTACTACTTTAGCTTCTTCTTCTTCCACTTCTTCTTCTATATCTTCGTCTTCTTCTTTATCTTCTTCTTCATCCTCCTCCTTTCCCTCTCCTTCTTCTTCTTCAACATCATCTTTAACTTCTTCTTCTTCTTCTTCTTCTTCTTTTACTTCTTCCTCCTCTTCTTCCTCTTCTTCTTGTTCTATTACTACTACTACTACTACTTCTTTCATATATCTTCTTCTTCTTCTTCTTCTTATTGTTCTTCTTCTTGTTCCACTTCTTTTTCTTTACCTTCTTCTTCCTCTTCTACTTCTTTTTCTTCTTCTTCATTTACTTCTTCCTCTTTCGCTTCTATTTCTTCTTCTTCTCCCCCTTTTTCGTCTTCCTTACCATCTTCTTCTTCTTCTTCTTCTTCTTCTTCTTCTTCTTCTTCCTCTTCTTATTCTTCTTCCCCCTCTTCTTTTTCTTCTTCTTCTAATTCTTCTTCTACTTCTTTTTATTCTTCTTCATCTTCTTCTTTAACTTCTTCATCCTCCTCTTATTCCTTTTCTTCTTGTTCTTCTTCTTCTTCTTCCTCTTCTTCCTCTTTTTCTTATTCTTGTTCTTGTTCATCTTCTTCTCCTCCTTCTAATACTACTTCTTCTACTTCTCCTTCGTCCTCTTCTCATTCTTCTTTCTTCATCTTCTTCTTCTTCTTCATCATCTTCTTCACCTTCTTCTTCTTCTTCTTCTTTTACTTCTTCTTCTTTATGTTCCTCTTCTTCTTCTTTTTCTTCTTTAACTTCTTCTTTTTCCTCCTCGTCTTGTTCTTTTATTTCTTCATCTAAATTTAATTTTTCTTCTTCCTCTTCCTCTTCTTCTTCTTCTTCTTTGTCATCTTCTTCTTCTTCTCCTTCTTCTCCTCCTCTACATTCTTCTTCTTCTTCTTTGTCTTCATAAATTTCTTCTTCTTCTTCTTCTCCTTCTTCTTCTTCTTTATCTTCTTCATCTTCTTCTTCTTCATCTTCTGCTACTACTTCTTCTTCTTCTCCTTCTTCACTTTCTTCTTCTTCTTCTTCTTCTTCTTCTTCTTCTTTAGCTTGCTCTTCTTTTTTTTAGTTCTGCTTCTATTTCTTCATCTACTTCTTCCTCTTCTTCTTCTTATTATTCTTCCTTTTTTTCCTCTTCTTCTTCTTCTTCTTCAACTTCATCTTTAACTTCTTCTTCTTCATCTACTTCTTCTTATTCTCCTTCTTTATCTTCTGTTTTTTCTTCTTCTTCCTCTTTTGCTTCTATTTCTTTTCCTTGTCCCCCTTTTTTGTCTTCCTTATCATCTTCTTCTTCTTCTTCTTCTTCTTCTTCTTCTTCCTCTTCTTCTTCTTCTTCCCCATCTCTTTTTCTTCTTCTTCTAATTCTTCTCCTACTTCTACTTCTTCTTCTTCTTCTTCTTTAACTTCTTCATCATCTTCTTATTCTTTTTCTTCTTCTTCTTCTTCTTCCTCTTCCTCCTCTTTTTCTTGTTGTTCTTCTTTTTCTTCTCCTTCTTTTAATACTACTTATTCTACTTCTTCTTCGTCCTCTTCTCATTCTTCTTCTTCCTCTTCTTCTTTTTCTTCTTTTTCTTTCTTCTCCTTCATCTTCTTCTTCGTCTTCTTCTTCACCTTCCACTTCTTCTTCTTCTTCTTCTTCTTCTTTTACTTCTTCTTCTTCTTCTTCTTCTTCATTTTCCTCTTCTTCTTCTTCTTCTTCTTCTTCTGTTCCTTCTACTCCTTCTCCTTATTCTTCACTTTCTTCTTTCTCTTCTTCTTCTTCTTCCCCTTCTTCTTCTAATTCTTCATCTTATTTTAATTTTTCTTCTTCCTCTTCTACTACTTCTTCTTCTTCTTTTTCATCTTCTTCTTCTCCTCCTCCTCCTCTTGCTCCACCTTCTTCTTCTTCTTTTTCTTCTTCTTCTTCTTCTTCTTCTTCTTCTTTCT
>JAIUJO010000826.1:82500-92500 GCA_023846275.1 Vanilla planifolia
TTTCTTTTCATAGCCACTTAATTAACTTATAATACTATAAGAATACAAAATTATTTTTATACACTTATAGTCAAATTTTTGGCTAAAAAATTCGTCAAAAATACCCTAAAACAGCCGAAGTCTCGGGAAAATGTACTGTAGCAATGGGCGGGTCGACCCGGCGCCAAAACAGCCCGTCCAAGTCTTTTAGAAATTAAAAATTTAATTTAAAAAATAAAAATTTGGTTGACCCGAAAAGGCTAAACCTAGCTGGACCCAAAGCACGCCGAGAGGATCTCGGCTAGAGCTGGTCAACAGTCAAATGAACAGTGCCTGGCTAAGCCAAGACCGCCCAAAGGAGCTCGGCTAGGTCAAACTGCAGCGCGGGTCAACAGTCAATGAACAAATGCTTGGCTAAGTCAACCCGAACCAGGTGATGAAATCCCGGTCAAGGAAGGGGGGAGCCGGCCCCAAAGTGGCTCGAACGTTAAACGGAGAAAATTCCTTATAAAGGGGTGCACTGAATTCGCTTTTGCAGTGTGGGACAAAAAAATCCCACCTTATAACTTTGGCCGGATCCAAAGGCGCAGATCAAGCCTGCCTAGATCCAACGGGCGAGAGTAAATTCTAACGGCTGTTTCGCGAGGCTAATCAGCGCCGTTCGTTCAGCGCGCAATCCAATGGCACAGATCAAGCCTGCCCAGATCCAACGGGCGAGAGTAAATTCGAACGGTTGTTTCGCGAGGTCAATCAACGCCGTTCATTCAGCGCGCGGGATCTAATGGCTCAGATCAAGTCCGCCCGGATCCAACGCTCTGGATTAAGCTCCGAACGGTAAAATGCGTAAACAATCTGCGCCGTTCGTTTTTGGGCCCGGATCGGACGGTGGCTGCTTTCCGTCCGTTGCCCAAACGGCTAATTAATTTTTGGAGCCGTTGGGGGTGTTTTTAGAGCTCAAATCTGAGCTCTATAAATATAGAAAAATTATGTATTTTTAGTTTTAACCTTTGCTAAATTGTTTCAAAAGATTTTCAGATCTCAAACACAAGCATCCGAGCAAAATCGGTGCATTCGAGCTCTAGAAGCAAAGCGGCAAGAAAGCTAGTGGAATTAGAGGTTTTTCAATCATTTCTAAATCTCTATCCCTCTAATTCGACGATTGTGTGTGCCTCCTCTTTTCTCCAATTTTTCTTAAGTCATTTGCCAATTTTTCGTATTTTTGTTTTGGGGCAAGGGCGTCCCGGCGTTTGTGCTAAAGCCCCTGGTTTGAGTTGAGCCCGATAAAAACTCAAGTAGGTTTGGGATTAGCCATAATAAAAATCCCAAGTAGGTTCGAGGTGAACCGTAAGAAAAACCTCACTTGTAATCCGAGAATTTAGTGGATTTTTCCCAACACCGGTTGGGGGTGGACGTAGACTCGGTTTTGAGTCGAACCACTTGAAAATTTGTGTGTTCAATGTTCTTTACTTTTGCTTAAAGTCTTTTAAATTTAATTTCGGAAATTATAAGAATTTAAATACACAATTCACCCCCCCCCCCTCTTGTGGTTTTTCTTTAACACGAATCACTTCAATTGGTATCAGAGAAAGGAACCCCAAATTACGTGAGTAACATCACGTGGGAGATCCTCTTGTGCTAAGTGAAGGCTTTCTCACAATTTTTTTTTGTGTGTTTGTGATTTAGTATGGCTTCCTCTTTGATCGAAATGAGTGCAACCTTATGTGAAGGTTTTTCCTCAAATCGGCCTCCATTATTCAAAGGAGAATTCTACTTATATTGGAAAAATCGCTTTAGAATTTTCATTCAATCTATTGATTTGGAATTATGGGAAGTCATGACGAAGCCTTGTGAACTTCCTAGAGATTCTTCTACTGATGAGGTCAAGCCCTTTAGTAAACTTAACGTTGAGCACAAGAGATTGGCTCAATTAAATGCTAGGGCATTGAACTACCTTCATTGTGGAATTTCTCCTAGTGAGTTTACACAAATCATTAATTTGCATACGGCTTTTGAGGTATGGAAGAAACTCGAAGTAACTTATGAGGGTACCTCACAAGTGAAAGTGACTAAAATCAACATCCTCACGCATGACTATGAACTTTTTAGAATGAATCCTAGTGAAAGTATTAAGAGTATGTTTTTTGAGATTGAATGATATTACAAATGGATTGACAAACCTTGGGAGGACATTCTCAAATGGTGACCTTGTGAGGAAAATTTTGAGAATCCTTCAAAGGAATTTGATCCACTTGCAACCGCTATTAAAGCCGCTAAGGATCTTAGCAAACTTTCATTGGATGAACTCCTTGGGGAACTTCTTACTGCCGAAATAGAAATGTCAAGGAGACTAACGGAAGAGACTTCTACAAGCAAGTTAAAGCATGAAAGGAAGAAGGAAGAACCTATGGTCCTTAAAGCCACTAAATATGATTCAGACTCCACTTCTACTTCTTCCACGGATTTGGAAGATGAGGTAAGTTTCCATATTAATGGTTTAGCAAAAAATTTGGCAAAGAACTTTCTTAATAGGAAATGGAAGAAGAAAAACAATAAAGAGAGGAAGATGCCACCAACTTGCTTTGAGTGTGGTCAAACCGGTCATATAAAACCGGAATGCCCAAAACTCAAAAACAAGCATGTGAAGGAGGAAGAAAAGAAGAACAAGAAGAAGAGCTTGAAGAAAAAGAAAGCATTTCAAGCTACATGGAGTGCCTCCAAAGATTCAGACATTTCAAGCTCAAGTAAAGGAGAAGAAGGAATGATTTGTTTTATGGCAAATGAAGCATCTTCAACATCTTCAAGTGAAGAAGAAGAAGAAAATGAGGTAAGCTCCTGGACAAGAGATATTCTTGAAAATAATTATATTGAAATTATGAATGCCTTAACTTCCTTAATGAGTGCACATAAAAAATTAAAAAGGAGTTACAAAGAAAAGATTGAATTGCTTGATTTTGTCATGAAAGAAGATGAAAAGAAAAGATTAAAAAATCAACTTATATGTGATGAAAAGGCATCTCTTATTATTGAAAATACCTCTTTGAAGCATAATATTTCAATCTTAAAAGAAAAAATACAATCTTTTGAGCATGCTATAGATAATAGAAATATACATGTATCAAATGCTTGTTATCATTCACATGCTTTCAATTACAAAAAACCTAGATATTTGAGCATGCCTAAGCCATCAAACATTGTTTGCTTTTATTGTTGCAAACTTGGACATACTATGAAAGATTGTTTTTTTAGAAGAAATATGTATGTACAAAAACAAAATGTTAGATGGATTGTTAAAAAAGAGAACATGCAAGTTCCATCTAGTGTTCAACCCAAGCTTTCTTGGATTCCTAAGAATAAAACTTAGAAGAAAAGGTCTCCAAAATATTTGGAGACATTTTAGGATAGGTTTATGATATTCAAAAACCTTAAATTGATGATTTTAATTAGTGGAATGTTTCTAATTTAGATTTTACACCTTATACAGTTAAAACCAAGAAGAAAATCAAAATCCACATCTTGGGTATTGGATAGTGGATGTTCAAGACACATGACTGGAGACAAAAGTAAATTCAAATCTTTGAGATCAGGCCCAAATAGGAAGGTGACCCTAGGAGACAACACAAAGAAAAGAATCATTGGAATTGGAGATGTAGGTATGACAAACTTTACCCTTTCAAATGTATTTTTAGTAGAAGGCTTAGAATTTAATTTAATTAGTATTAGTCAACTTTGTGATAATGGATTTGATGTTGTTTTTAATACAAAAGCTTGCAAAATTATGAAAAATAATGTTGAACTACTTATAGGCAAAAGAAAATGTGATACATATGTAGTTAGTTTTGAACAATTAGAAGCTAGTGGTTTGGAATGTCTAGTGACCCAATCTAATGAGAATTCATTATGGCATAGAAGATTAGGTCATGTAGGATACTCCACCTTGAAAAAGATTTCAAAATTAGATATAGTTAGAGGCCTTCCAAAACCAAGTAAGTCAAATTGGGAGTTTTGTGAATCTTGCCAAAAGGGGAAAACAAGTTAAATCCTCTTTCAAATCTCAAAATGAATTAACAACTAGTAGACCTTTAGAAAAGATTTACTTAGATCTTTTTGGTCCAATACAACCTTTAAGTTTAGGAGGAAAACAATACGGATTTGTTATAGTTGATGATTTTTCTAGATATACTTGGGTATTTTTCCTTAGACATAAGAATGAAGTTTTTGAGAACTTTGAAGATTTGATTAGAGAGTTAGAAAGACAACATAGTTTAAAATTAATTTGTATACAAAGTGATAATGGGAGTGAATTTAAGAATGAATATTTTAGTGAGTTTTGTAAAGTGAAAGGAATCAAACATCAATTCACATGCCCATATACACCACAACAAAATGGTATTGTAGAAAGAAAGAATAGAACACTAGTTGAGATGGGTAGAACAATGTTAGCCGAATACAATTCACCCAAATATTTTTGGGCCGAAGCTATTAGCACGGCATGTTACATTATAAATAGGGCTAATTTGAGACCAAAGTTGAAGAAAACTCCTTTTGAATTGCTAAGGAAGAAGAAACCAAATCTAAGTTATTTTCATGTGTTTGGTTGTAAGTGTACTATTCTTAAAAATGAGAGATTAAATTTAGGAAATTTTGATGAAAAGGCAAGTGTTGGAATCTTTTTAGGGTACTCATCAATTAGGAAAGCATATAGAGTTTTCAATCAAGAATCACATAAAATAGAGGAAACAATGCATGTTGTGTTTGATGAGACAATTCAACTAGTTAGTGAAAAGCATTTAGAAGATGAAATAGAATTAGTAAAAAATCTAGATTTAAATGAAGAAAAAATAGAAAATCTAGAAATGGAAAAGGAAAATGAAAAGGAAAATAATCTATCTAAAGGATGGAAATTTGCAACCTCACATCCAAAGGATTTGATTATAGGAGATGTGAATCAAGGAGTGAAGACTAGAGCTTCAATTAGAGATATAGATCATAGCGCCTTTGTGTCATTTTCTGAACCCAATTCTATAGAAGAAGCCCTTGCAGATGATTATTGGGTTCAAGCCATGAATGAAGAGTTAGACCAATTTGAAAGAAATCAAGTTTGGGAATTAGTATCAAGACCTAGTGATCAACAAGTAATTGGTACTAGATGGGTCTATAAAAATAAATTAGATGAAAATGGTGTAATAATTAGAAATAAGGCTAGACTTGTTGCTAAGGGATATAGTCAAATAGAAGGTATTGATTTTGAGGATTCATTTGCACCCGTAGCTAGGTTAGAAGCAATTAGATTACTTCTAGCATATTCATGTTATAAGAATTTTAGGTTGTTTCAAATGGATGTAAAAAGTGCTTTCTTGAATGGAATAATAGAAGAAGATGTGTTTGTAGAACAACCCCCAGGTTTTAAGAATCATGCACAAGGTGATTATGTTTATAAGCTTAAGAAAGCTCTTTACGGCCTTAAGCAAGCTCCACGTGCATGGTATCATAGGTTGAGTAACTATCTAGTAGATAGTGGCTTTAGAAAAGGTAAATCGGATACTACATTATTTCTAAAGTCATTAGTTGATGATTTATTAATTGTTCAAATTTATGTTGATGATATTATTTTTGGTAGTACAAAAGAAGAAATGTGTAAAGAATTTGGAGATCTCATGACTAAGGAATTTGAAATGAGCATGATGGGTGAATTAAATTTCTTCTTAGGGTTACAAATAAAACAACTAAAGGATGGTATATTCATTTCTCAAACAAAATACGTAAAAGAATTATTTAAAAAATATGGATATGAGAATATGAAAACTAGAAAAATTCCCATGAATCAATCCATTCACTTAGATCTAGATGAACAAGGGAAAGCAATAGATCAAAAATTCTATAGAGGACTTATAGGATCTTTATTATACCTTACAGCGAGTAGACCTGACATTTTATTTAGTGTTGGATTATGTGCTAGGTTCCAAGCAAATCCAAAGGAAAGTCATTTGAAAGGTGTTAAAGCAATTTTCAAATATTTGAAGGGAACCATGACACTAGGATTATGGTATCCTAGAAATGAACTCTCTTGTGAGCTAGTTGGCTATACAGACTCAGATTTTGGGGGATCTAGAGTGGATAGAAAGAGCACATCAGGAACATGTCAATTTTTAGGACACTGTCTTGTTTCATGGTCAAGTAAAAAACAAAATTGTATAGCCCTATCAACAACCGAAGCGGAATATGTTGCAGCTGGTAGTTGTGTTGCTCAAGTACTATGGTTAAGACAACAACTGCAAGATTATGGTTTAGAAGTCACACATATACCTATTAGAATTGATAACACAAGTGCATTAGCCTTAGCTAAAAATCAAGTTCATCACTCTAGGACTAAGCACATAGATGTTAGATATCATTTTATTAGAGACCAAGTAGCCAAAGGATTAGTAGAATTGGAATATGTCTCCACTAAACATGAATTGGCTGATATTTTTACCAAACCCTTACCTTCGGAGCAATTTCAAATATTGAGGGCACAATTAGGAATATTACACATTGTTTAGGGTGTATTTCCTTTTGATGGTGTCAAAGGGGGAGAATAGTTAGAAGTGAGGGGGAGCATCAAGATAGGGGGAGCACATTTTTATCCCTATGAATTGTATTTTAATACACTTATCAAGATAGGGGGAGCACATTTTTATCCCTATGAATTGTATTTTAATACACTTATTCTTTTACATTTATGTCTTGCCATCATCAAAAGGGGGAGATTGTTACACCCTTGTGTTTGATGAGTCAAGCATAAATGTGTATATTTTATTTGGGCTTGATTTTAAGTAAAATTGTTAATAATTAATTAAATCAAGCCATTTATTTTAGATGTCTAAAATAATGGTCTCTAAGGGCCTTGAGGTCATGGCATACTTCAAGGAATTTTGAGACATGCGCAAGATTTTTTATAATTGAATTTCTTTTTATTTTTCTTGAATTTGATATGTCCAAACTTTGAGATTATGAGGCACACTAGTAGTATTAACATTTAAAAATATTATAAAATTATTTAATACTGAATTTTGATTTTTGGGCCAAGCATATTTGACAAAATGTATAGACATGGGTATTTGATTTTTTAATATTATTTTGGAATCGTTTTCTATGAATTTCTTTTCATAGCCACTTAATTAACTTATAATACTATAAGAATACAAAATTATTTTTATACACTTATAGTCAAATTTTTGGCTAAAAAATTCGTCAAAAATACCCTAAAACAGCCGAAGTCTCGAGAAAATGTACTGTAGCAATGGGCGGGTCGACCCGGCGCCAAAACAGCCCGTCCAAGTCTTTTAGAAATTAAAAATTTAATTTAAAAAATAAAAATTTGGTTGACCCGAAAAGGCTAAACCTAGCTGGACCCAAAGCACGCCGAGAGGATCTCGGCTAGAGCTGGTCAACAGTCAAATGAACAGTGCCTGGCTAAGCCAAGACCGCCCAAAGGAGCTCGGCTAGGTCAAACTGCAGCGCGGTCAACAGTCAATGAACAAATGCTTGGCTAAGTCAACCCGAACCAGGTGATGAAATCTCGGTCAAGGAAGGGGGGAGCCGGCCCCAAAGTGGCTCGAACGTTAAACGGCGAAAATTCCTTATAAAGGGGTGCGTTGAATTCGCTTCTGCAGTGTGGGACTAAAAAATCCCACCTTATAACTTCGGCCGGATCCAAAGGCGCAGATCAAGCCCGCCTAGATCCAACGGGCGAGAGTAAATTCTAACGGCTGTTTTGCGAGGCTAATCAGCGCCGTTCGTTCAGCACGCAATCCAATGGCGCAGATCAAGCCCGCCCAGATCCAACGGGCGAGAGTAAATTCGAACGGCTGTTTCGCGAGGTCAATCAATGCCGTTCGTTCAGCGCACGGGATCTAATGGCTCAGATCAAGTCCGCCCGGATCCAACGCTCTGGATTAAGCCCGAACGGTAAAATGCGTAAACAATCTGCGCCGTTCGTTTTTGGGCCCGGATCGGACGGTGGCTGCTTTCCGTCCGTTGCCCAAACGGCTAATTAATTTTTGGAGCCGTTGGGGGTGTTTTTAGAGCTCAAATCTGAGCTCTATAAATATAGAAAAATTATGTATTTTTTAGTTTTAACCTTTGCTAAATTGTTTCAAAAGATTTTCAGATCTCAAACACAAGCATCCGAGCAAAATCGGCGCATTCGAGCTCTAGAAGCAAAGCGGCAAGAAAGCTAGTGGAATTAGAGGTTTTTCAATCATTTCTAAATCTCTATCCCTCTAATTCGACGATTGTGTGTGCCTCCTCTTTTCTCCAATTTTTCTTAGTCATTTGCCAATTTTTCGTATTTTTGTTTTGGGGCAAGGGCGTCCCGGCGTTTGTGCTAAAGCCCCGGGTTTGAGTTGAGCCCGGTAAAAACTCAAGTAGGTTTGGGATTAGCCATAATAAAAATCCCAAGTAGGTTCGAGGTGAACCGTAAGAAAAACCTCACTTGTAATCCGAGAATTTAGTGGATTTTTCCCAACACTGGTTGGGGGTGGACGTAGACTCGGTTTTGAGTCGAACCACTTGAAAATTTGTGTGTTCAATGTTCTTTACTTTTGCTTAAAGTCTTTTAAATTTAATTTCGGAAATTATAAGAATTTAAATACACAATTCACCCCCCCCCCCCCCCCCTCTTGTGGTTTTTCTTTAGCACGAATCACTTCAGTTCTTCTTCCTCCTCTTCTCCTATTTCTCTACTTCTTCTTCCTCCACCTCTTCTTCTTCTTCTTCTTCTTCTTTGTTTCTTCTTCTACTTCTTCTTCTTCAAAAGTTTCCCCTTCTTCCTCTTCTTCCTATTTTTCTACTTCCTCTTCTTCTTCTTCTTTTCATCATCATCATCATCATCTTCTTCTTCTTCTTCTTCATCTGCTTCTTCCTTTCTTCATCTTCTTCTTCTCCCACTTCTTTTTCTCTTTCCTTATCTTCTTCTTCTTCTTCTTCTTCTTCTTCTTCTTCTTCTTCTCGCTCTTCTTCTTCTTTCTCTTCTTCTTCTTCTTCTTCTTCTTTTTCTTCTTGCTTACTTCTTCTTCTTCTTCTTCTTCCTCTTCTTTTTCTTTTTCTTCTTCCTCTTCCTCTTCTTCCCCTTCTTCATCTTCTTCTTCTTTTTCTTCTTCTTCTTCTTCTTCTTTTAATCTTGTTCTTCTTCTTCCTCTTCTTCCTTTTCTTTTCCTATTTCTTCAACTTCATCTTCTTCTTCTTCTTCTACTACTACTACTACTACTACTACTTCTTTTCCTTCTTCTTCTTCATCTTCTTCTTTCTTCTTCTTCTTCTTCTTCATCTTCTTCTTTCTTCTTCTTCTTCTTCTTCTTCCTCCTCTTCTTCTACTTCATTTTTTTCTTCTTCTTCTTCACCTTTTTTGTCATCTTCTTCATCTTCTTCTCAATCTTCTTTTTCTTCTTCTTTTTATTCTTATTCTTATTCTACTTATTCTTTTTCTTTTTCTTCTTCTTCTTCTTCTTCTTCTTCCTCCTCCTCCTCTTTTTCTTTTTCTTTTTGTTCCTCTTCTTCTTCTTCCTCCTCCACTTTTTCCTCATATTCTTCTTCTTCCTCTTCTTCTTCTTCTTCTTCGTATTCTTCACCTTTTTTCTTCTTTGTCTTTTTCTTCTTCTTCTTCTTCTTCTTCTTCTTCATCTTTTTCTTCTTCTTCTTCCTCTTCTTCTTCTTCTTCTTCTTCTTCTTCTTCTTCCATTTCTTCTTCTTCGTCCTCTTCTTCCACCTCTTCTTCTTCTTCTTCTTCCTCTTCTTCTTATTCTTGTTCTTGTCCTCCTCCACCTTCTTCTTCTTAATTTTTTCCATCTTATTCTTCTTCCACTTCTTCTTCATCTTCATCATCCTCTTCTTCTTCTTGTGCTTCTTCTTTTTCTTTTTCTTTTATTTCTTCTTCTTCTTTTTCTTCTTATTTTTCTTCTTCTTCTTCTTCTTCTTCTTCTTCTTCTTGTTCTTCCTCTTTTTTTCTTCCTCTTCTTTTTCTTTTTCTTTTTCTTCCTCTTCT
>JAIUJO010000826.1:97500-120000 GCA_023846275.1 Vanilla planifolia
TTCATTTTCCTCTTCTTCTTGTTCTACTTCTTCTCCATCTTCTTCTTCTTCTTCTCCTTCTTCTTCTTCTTCCTCTTCTTCTACTTCTTCTTTTTCCTGTACTTCTACTTCTTCATCTTCTTCTTCCTCCTCTTCTTTTATTTTTCTTATTCTTCCTATTCTTCTTGTTTTTCCTCTTCAAATTCTTCTTCTTCTTAATCTTCTTCTTCTTGTTCTTCTTAGTCTTCTTCTTATTCTTCTTCTTCATCATCTTCTTCTTCTTCTTCTTTTTCATCATTTTATTCTTCTTCTTCTCCTCCTCCTATGCCTTGTTCTGCTTGTTCTCTTTCTTTTTCTTCTTCTTCTTCTTCTTCTTCTTTATGTTAAATATCTTCTTTATCTTCTCTATCGTCCTCTTATCCTTCTTCTTCTTCTCCTTCTTTTTTTCTTCCACTTCTCGTTCTCCTCTTTCTTCTTCTTCTTCTTCTTTGTGTTCTTCTCCCTCCTCTTTTCCTCTCTTTTTTCTTCTTCTTCATCTTCTTCTTCTTCTTTCACCTCTTCCTCTTCTTCTTCTTCTTCTTCTTCCTCCACTTCTTTCTCATGTTCTTCTTGTTCTTCTTTGTCCTCTTCCTCTTCTTAATTTGCTTCTTCCATATCTTCTTCTTCTTCCTCCTCTTCCTCTTCATCTTCATTTTCTTCTTCTTTTTCTTCTTCTTCTTCTTCCTCTTCCTCTTGTTCTTCTTCTTCTTCTTCAACTTATTCTTTTTCTTCTTCCTCTTCTTCTTCTCCATCTTCTTCTTCTTCATCATCTTCTTCTTCTTCTTCATGATCATCTTATTCTTCTTTGTCTTCATCATCTTCTTCTTCTTCTTCTTCTTCTTCATCATCATCTTCTTCTTCTTCTTCGTCTTCTTCTTCTTCTACTTCCTCTTCTTTTTCTTTATCTTGTTCTTTCTCTTCTTTTTCTTCTTCCTCTTCTTCCAATTCTTCTTCTTCTTCTTCTTCTTCTTCTTCTTCTTCTAATTCTTCTTCTTCATTTTCGTCATCATATTCTTCTTCTTCTCCTCCTCCTCCACCTTCTTCTTCTTCTTCTTCTTCTTCTTCATCTTCTTCTTCTTCTTCTTCTTCTTCCTCTTCTTTTCTTTTTGTTATTCTTCTTCATCTTCCTCTTCTTCTATTTCTTCTTCTTATTCTTCTTCTTCTTCTTCTTCTTCTTCTCGATCTTCTTCTTCTTCTTCTTTTTCATCATCTTCTTCTTCTTCTCGTCCTCCTCCTTTGTCTTGTTCTGCTTCTCTTCCTTCTACTTCTTCTTCTTCTTCTTCTTCTTCTTCATCTAATTCTTCTTCTTCTTATTATTCTTCTTCTTCTTTATGCTCTATATCTTCTTTATCTTCTCTATCTTCTTCTCCTTCTTCTTCTTCTTCTTCTTTCACTCCTTCTCTTTCTTCTTCTTCTTCCTCTTCTTCTTCTTCTTCTTCTTCTTCTTTCTCTTCTTTATTTCTTCTTCTTCTTCTTCTTCCCCGTGTTCTTCTTCTTTTTCTTTCTCCTCTTCCTCTTCTTATTTTCCTTCTTCCTTATCTTCTTCTTCTTCTTCTACTTCTTCATGTTCTTCTTCTTCTTCTTCTTCTTTTCAGCTTCATCTTTAACTTTTTCTCTTTCTTCTTCTTTTTCTTCAAATTCATCTTTAACATATTCTTTTTCTTCTTCTTCTTTTTCTTCTCCTTCTTCTCCTTGTTGTTCTTCTTCTTTTTCATGATCATCTTCTTCTTCTTTTTCTTCTTCTTCTTCTTATTATTATTCATCTTCTTGACAAAATCTTATCAAAATCTTAGTGGTTGATGATAAACAAAAGGATATAGAATGCCTTGAAAAAACATTTGTCGCTGAATTTACCAGTTTAGACAGCAATAAACAAAAGAATTATGAAGAAAGACTTCACAAAATTAAGTTATGTGAAATATGTTTGATAGATGAATTTGTCACTACATACATAGGTCTAATATATTATTTAGGTGGTACTCAATAATAGGAATTTTGGATTCAAGTATTTTTTTCAAAAATCCCTTTTCCTTAGAATAATGTTATATCACAAAATATAACAATCTTTTGTCCACCAGTACTAGATTATTAAATAAACACAATACTAGTATGCTTAGAAGAGCTTGCACAAAAACAATAGAAACAAATTTGTGAAAACACTTTTGCTCCAAAAGAAATGAGCAAAAATCTCAAAGAGCCAAGAATGGGCTACAATTGTAGCTCAAAATTCTCTGAAGATAAAAATTATATTTATGGATGTCCTCCTACATATAATTTGTGGATACCATTGTATTCTTTCTTAAAAAGAAAGAAACAAAGATACAAACTTACTAAATAATGGTGGGAAACTTGATTTTGGAAAGAACAACATTCCATCAAAAAGAAATTTGTTAAAAAATATAATAAAAAGAAAGGCAAAAAGCATTTTCGATTTTTTAAGTGTAATAAAAAAGGACATTATGCAAATGAATGTTCTGTGAATATTAAAAGTATAGACATCTCTAATATTGATGATTATTCTATTAATATTGGAACAATTGAAAAAATTTTGATGACATCAACTCTGTCTATTAAATTAATTCTTATTACGAATCCACAGAGTCAGAATCCAATTCTAAATTTGGACAACATTTAGATTTTGAAACCAAAGATTTTGAAAATCTTAAAATCAACATGATTATAATAAATAAACTCTTACACAAACGAAAATTATTCCATTATTACCTTCTTTGAAACTTCCTACCAAGGAAATAGTATCCACTCTAGGATATATTATTTACATAGGAATGTTACCAAACTACGAAAGTAACATTAGATTTAACAATCCTAATACATTTGGATATTATGGTATACTACATAAGATACCATATCATTCCAAAGAAAATATATTCATTACTTATGGGTTAATAGAACCCATGACATATCAAGCCCAAATTATCCTAATTAAAAATGCTAGTCTAAAAGATTAGGATTATTTAATTAGACCTAATGTTTCAATTGAATTATTAGTCATCAATAAATATGAAGATTTCCCCATACTTACACCTAAATTAGAATAATTAAGAGCTCTGAAAAAATAAAGAATTAAGAGTAAATATGAACACTATTACTTTAGAAGAAGTAAATACAACTAAACAACATGATAAAGTAGGAAAATAATTTGAAATAATAGATGAAGACTTAAATGAATTAATAGAGGCTATTCCTCATAAAGAGAAAAATGAGATTTATAAAGCTCCATATTTTAAGTCTCACTTTCTAAATAAACACATAATTTTTTTAGCGAATGCAAGGAAAGGTAGAAGTAAAAGGAGATGATGATTTAACATCCATCAGCCTACTTAAGAAAAAAATTGAAAAGTTAAAAAAAATAACCAAAAATGAAATACGTATATATAGGTATGATTTAATAAAAAAATAACTTCTTTGTTTATAAGTAGAATAGATACATCCATAAGGATCGTTTGTATGGACGAACAAATTATTAACAACCATCTTAGTAGCATTATTGGAGGCACCAAACCTAACCTTGCAAACAGACTTTTGGGATTAAGATACATCTTGATTTCTATATGTCTTTATGAGCAAAATATCAAAAAGACTTATATATTATTCATTAGCCTTAAAAGCATAAGTTTATTACCTGGATAAAAAATTCTAGGTATATAATGGGAACATTGTATGACTCTAAATGATACATCTACATTTAGATCCATTACTCTAAAAAACTTTGTCAAATTATTTGACATTAGTATTGGTAAAATAATACAACCATGAATAGTAGATATACAACATCTACATTAAGATAATAACATATGACTATTTGTTAAAACACTAAAAGCTAAGATACAATTACCTATAGAATATTTTATTTCCTTTGGCAATATAATTTCTACAATTACAAAAAATCAAATTGATCGCTCATCTTCTTCTGATAGTCTTTCTAGACACTATAAGCAAGGTGAATCATCATCGCAGTCACTTATGGAAAGCCACCCAAGCTTCCATTTGAACAATCCAGTCGAAGGTCGTACTTTAGAACTTCCTGAAAATAATGCTCAATTAATTAAAAAGCCCATAACACCATTGTAATGGACTTAATAAAGAGAGCTCCGCTACATGTCTATTTACCTTTTAATATCCATCTTCCAAAATACGAAGATATAATAGTACATGCTTTGTTGGATACTAGTGTTGAAGCTAGTCTACTTCAACAAGTCTTTATTCCAAAGTAGTTTTGGCTTCCTTTAGAAACCAAAGCACTTCTAATAGAATTTATGGGTGAACAAGTTCTTGTAATCCATAAAGTCACCAATCTTTCGATATCTCTGCCTAATATCCATAACACCATCAATACCTATCAATTCAACTTTGCCCTACTAATAATCGATTTTAATACTGATTGTTTATTAGGACTTGATAACCTTTGCCATTTGGCACCATTCAATACTCACTTTTTTTTCGTTAGATAGACACTACATTCCATGTGTCCCTCTTCTGGCTCGCATTGCCCCTCAGTTTTATCCTACAGCCCAACATGGTGATAATTCCCCCTTACCAACATGCCTTGTTGATCATGTTCAACAACTTATGCCTCCTATCCGCAACATTTATACCAACAATATTCCAACTATTGCTCCATTTGAGGAAACTATGAATAAGCTCCTTGAACCTTTATATTCAAATGACACGTTAAAATGGTTTGACAAATCTCCTAGGTATTGTTCTATAGAACTTTTAGAACAATATCAAAATACCCATATATGTGTCAATACCATTATGGTATCTCCTATAAACAAACAAGAATTTAATAGTCAAATATAAGAACTATTTCATCTCAAACTAATTCAAAAGTGTCATAGCTGTCGTTCCTCTCTGGCTTTTATAATACAAAATCATGCAAAAATAAAACATAAAAAGCCAGAATGGTTATCAATTACTGCAAGCTCAACTCTTGCACTATATTTGACGGTTACTTTATACCAACTATCAAGAACCTGATAAAACAAATACAATGTGTAAAATATTATAATAAATTTGATGCCAAATCTAGATTTTGGCAAATTAAACTTGCTAATCAAACTTCCATAGAACTAACAACCTTTATTTATCCACAAGAGCATTTTGAATGGTTAGTCATGCCTTTTGGATTAAAAAATGCTCCACAAATATTCCAAAAATGGATGAATTCTATTTTTGGATATTATTTTACATTGTAGTCTACATAAATAATATTCTTGTTTTTTTTCTCAAATAAAGGAATAACATAAAAAACATCTTTCATATATCATTAAAATTATGCTCAATCAATGCAATATATTAAGTCCAAAAAAATCGAACTTGTTAAAATAGAAATAATGTTTTGAGGAAAACAAACAAAAATAAACAAATACAACTATACGAACATATATATACAAAAGTAAAAGACTTCTCTGAGACTTTTACTAATCTAAAACAACTATAGAGCTTTTTAAGACTCTTAAATTATGAATGAAAGTTTGTACCAAAACTTTGTTTAAAATAAAATTATTACAAAATAAATTAACCAAAAAATAGGCTTAATACAAAATAACAACTTGCAAGCAACCTCTTTGTTGGAATATAGAAAAAATACCAATCTCTTTGACAAACGACGAAAAAAGATAAATATGGCAAATAAAAGAATTTGTTACACCAAAACAAATTTTTTATTTTCTCAAAGAAGAAGATAAAATAACTTTGAAAACTGATGCCTCTAACTTTTTTGTCTAGTTTCTTTATTGCAAATACAAATGAAATAATAGCTTATACTTTGGATAAATTTACAAAAACCCAAAGTAAATATGGTACTTAAGATAAAGAATTACTAGCTATCAAATTAGCCATTAAGTTTAAAAATTTATTTACTCCATAGAGTATTTATAATCGAAACTGACAATAAATTTGTAACCTAGTTTTATAGAAAAAACAATAAATAACCCTAAAGAAAATTTAAGATGCATACGTCTAGCATTATACCATGAAATTTTTTGCTTATACTGTTAAGTATATTCCCGATTTTACTAACACTTACTGATCTTTTTATTAGGCCATGAATGATGAAGAACTACAACTACTTAAACATTACATCAAAAAGATGAAAAGATCAGGAGAATTTACAGAGATCTACCAAAAAAGACACATGCCCAAATGGCCAAAACCTCTTTGCAAACCCAATAATTTGAATCCTTTGCTAAGGCCCAATTGATCGAATCCTCTAAAGCTCAACATGCTAAAGCTTTTACTACAACAGCCCACAAGGACAAGTCATACTCTAAAGCCCGATAGGCTCGACAAATACAAGAAAAATTTTTAGAAAGAGCACAAATCCAAAAGACTAAGCTCTTGGTAAAAAAATGTCCAACAGGAACAATAGAAAAGGAAAATCCTTTGCGGCTACAATAACAAATGATTGATATAATCGGGATCTACAAATGGTTGATCCATAATTTTTTGATAAGACCAATGGTTGTTTCAAAGTCGTACAAAGTACTAATTGGAGATCTGCCAACTATTGGTTCACTCAAATGGAAAAAAGTTATTTAACTTTAAAACAAAATTATTCCCAGCAACTTACAAGGGCAAAAAGTTTGAAGAAAGCCTTGCAAACATTGCTTTCTCATTCTTCAACTACAAAGTCTACAACTATCCAAGCTTTAGAACAATAGCTCAACAAAAATGAAACACTTGCTGACATCTTTTCAAAATACAAACATCTGACCTACTATAGTTGCAGATATAAGACTTTTTATCCATACTTCAACAATTAAACATTTAGAATGAGCAAACACAAAAACTTGAAGCAGAAACCACTATTCAAGAGATTCTTCAATTATATCAGCAACAAATTTTAAATGAAGAAAACTCCTATTCTTCAAGCAACTTGAAGAAACAAATATTAAGTACTTATTTGCTAACGAAGAAGTTTTTTACTCAGGTGAAGGAAGACCACGGGTAATTTTCTGCCTCAACAAAATACCCCGATACCAACTACATATAAGAAAGGGTATTGTCCATGAAGTATATGTTAATACCATGCATCTGGAGGATTACATAAGGTTTATTCCAGACATTTGCCAAAGCTGTCTAACTCTTTATGCAAACGAATTTGCAATAGTCTTTGTCTTCTGTATTTGGTAAATTTGGGAGGAAAGAGTGCATTAATATCTATTATGTCATACAATTATGGATGCTAGCAAGGGTTACTAAGACTCCTAAATTAAAAGAATTCAAAATAGACATCTTTAACAAGGAAGAAGAAAGGTGGTATTTGCCGAAGAATTTTCTCAAAAGTTAGATTTTGGTGCAAAATATCTAGCTAGATAAGTACATGCAAGAAAAACTATTTTTTATCCATGACACTTTGGCAGCCAACATAGAAGATTTGTCCCAAAAAAAGAAACTATATTCTTCTTCTTTTTCTTCTTCTTCTTCTCCTTGCACTACTACTTTTTCTTCTTCTACGACTACTACTTATTCTTCTTCTATTTCTTCTTTTTCTTCTTCTTCTTCTTTCTCTTCTACTTCTTCTTGCACGACTACCTTTTCATCTTCTATGACTACTACTTATTCTTCTTCTTCTTCCTCTACTTCTTCTTCTTCCCCTTCTTTCACTTCTTCTTCTTCTTCTTCTTCTTCTTCTTTTTCTTCTTTTTCCAACCCCATCGGGTTATGTCCCATAACCATCTTCTCCAGAGATCGAGATGTGAGAATCTCAAGGAGATAACATTAAGCCTATAGCTCAATTACCTACTTCACCATCATATTTTATAGTGTTGAACTATGATAAAAGATCTGACTAGAAAAGTTACAATAAAAATAGAAACTAACACCTAGAAAGTAGCAGTAATGACACAACTTGGGTCTTACATTCACTATTGACAAAATTCTGTATAAAACACTTATGCAGTATTGTATAAATTGGAGACAAAAAATAAAAGAAACCATCTTTATGCTTCACTAGGAATGAATGCTAGCAAATATATCCAACTTGGTACTTCTTACTGGGAAGGACATGCATTAACTTGGTTAACTAATTTTGAATTTAATAACCCTGCAAAACTTATCAAAATCTTAGTGATTAATGATAAGCAAAAGGCTATAGATTGTCTTGTAACAACATTAGTCACTGAATTTACTGGTTTAGACTAGGGTGAATAAAAGAATTATGAAGAAAGAGTTCACAACAAGAACTTATGTGACATATGTATGATAGATGAATTTGTCACTGCATACATAGGTCTAATATATCATTTAAATGATAATAAAAAGAATTTTGGATTCAAGGATTTTTTTCAAAAATCCCTTTTCCTTCGAATAATATTATAACACCAAAATATAACAATCTTTTGTCCACTAATACAAGATATTAAAAAAACACAATACTAGTGTGCTTAGAAGAGCAAGCACAAAAACTATGGAACAAATTTATGAAAACACTTCTTCTTAGAAAGAAATGAGCAAAAATCTTAAAGAGTCAAGAATGGACTATAATTGTTGCTCAAAATTCTCTAAAGATGAAAATTATATTTATGTATGTCCTCTTACATATAATTTGTGGAGACAATCGTATTCTTTCTCAAAAGAAAGAAACAAAGAAACAAAATCACTAAACGATGGTGGAAACCAGAGTTTAAGAAATAACAATGTTTCATCAAAAAGAAATTTGTAAAAAAATAAACAAAAAAAGGCAAAAATCATTTATGATGTTTTAAGTGTAATAAAGAAGGACATTACGCAAATGAATGTCCAGTCAATATTAAAAGTATAGTCATCTCTAATATTGATGATTATTCTATTAATATTAGAATAATTAAAGAAATTACTAATGACACCAACTCTATCTATAAAACTACTTATTATGACTCCACAGAGTTAGAAAATAATTCTGAATCTGAATAGCATTCAGATTTTAAAACAATAGATTTTGAAAAAATCAAAATTAAATGATCTCAAAAAATAAAATTCTTACACAAATGAAAATTATTCTATTATTACCTTCTTTGAAACTTCCTACAAAGGAATGAGCATCCTCTCCAAGATATATTATTTACATGGGAAAATTACTTAAATTCAAATGTTACCAAACTATTGAAGTAACATTAGATATAATAATTGTAATATCATTTGGATATTATGGTACACTACATAATATACCATATCATTCCAAAGAAAAAATTCATTACTTATGGGTTAATAGAACCCATGACATATCAAGCCCTAACTACCCTAATTAAAAATACCAGTCTAAAAGATTGGGATTATTTAATCAAATTGAATGATCTAATTGGATTATTAGTCATACATAAATATGAAGATTTCCCCATACTTACACCTAAATTAGAAATAATTGAGAGCATTGAAAAATACAAAGAATTCATAGTAAATATGAACACTATTACTTCAAAAGAAGTAAATACAACTGTACTATACGATTATGTAAGAAAACAATTTGTAATAATAAATAAAGTCTTAAATGAATTAAAAGTGGCTATTCTTCATGGAGAGAAAAATGAGATTTATAAAGCTCCATCTTTTTAATCTTGCTTTCTAAATAAGCACACATACATTTTTAAGCAAATGTAAGGAAATGTAGAACTAAAAGGAGATGATGATTTAACATCCATCAGCCTCTTTAACAAAAAAAAATTAAAAAATAAAGACAATACCCAAAAGTGAAATACCTATACATAGGTATGATTCAATTAACAATAACTATTTTGCTTAGAAGTAAAATAGACACACCCATAATGTTCGTTTGTATGGATGAACGAATCATTAACAACCCTCTTAGTAGCATTATTGGAGGCACTAAATCCAATCTTGCAAATGGACTATTTAGGATTAACATACGTCCTGATTTCTGTATAAGTCTTTATGACCAAAATATCAAAAAGACTTGTACATTATCCATTAGCCTTAAAGGCATAAGTTTATTACCTAGATAAAAAATTCTAGCTATATAATTAAAACATTGCATGGCTGTAAATGATACATCTACATTTAGATCCATCACTCCCAAAAACTTTGTCAAGTTATTTGACATTGGTATTGGTAAAACAATACAACCACGAATAGTAGATATACGACATCCACGTCAAGGTAATGACATACAGCTATTTGTTAAAACACTAAAACCTAAGGTACAATTACCTGTAGAATATTTTATTACCTTTAGCAATACAAATTAAACAATTACAAAAAATCCAATTGATCACACATCTTCTATTAGTCTTCCTAGACACTATGAGAAAGGTGAATCATCGACACAGCCTCTAATGGCAAGCCACCCAAGCTTCCATATTGATAATCCAGTCGAAGGTTGTACTTTACAACTTCTTGATAATAATGCTCAATTACTTAAAACGCCAATAACACAATCATAATGGACTTAAAAAAGAGAGATTATGTCCAAACCTATTTACCATTGGCAATCCATCTTCCAAAATATGAAAATATAATAGTACATGATTTGTTGGATACTGGTGTCGAAGTTAGTCTGCTTCAATAAGTCTTTATCCCAAAGTAGTTTTGTCTTCCATTAGAAACCAAAACACTTCTAACTGATTTTATGGTGAACAAGTTCTTGTAACTTATTAAGTCACTAATGTTTCGATATCTTTTCCTGATATCCATAACACCATCAATACCTATTAATTCAGCTTTGCTCTATTACCAATCGATTTTAATATTGATTGTTTATTAGGACTTGATAACCTTTGCCATTTCGAACCATTTAATACTCACTTTTTTCTTGAAATGAACACTCCATTCAATGTGTCCCTCTTTTAGCTAGCATTGCCCCTCACTTTTCTCCTGCAGCCCAAAGTGGTGATAATTCCCCCTCGCCAGCACGCCTTATTGACCATGTTCAACAACTTATACCTCTTATCCGCAACATTTATACCTATAATGTTCTAATTACTACTCCATTTGAGAAAACTGTGCATAAGCTCCTTGAACCATTATACTCAAATGACCTGTTAAAATGGTTTGACAAATCTCCTAGATATTGTTCTACAGAGCTTTTAGAATAATATCAAAATACCAATATACGTGTAATAGCATCATGGTATCTCCTATAGAAAAACAAGAATTTAATAGTAAGATATAAGAACTGTTACATCTCAAACTAATTCAAAAGTGCCATAGCTATCGATCCTCTTTGGCTTTTATAGCACAGAATCATGCATAAATAAAATGTGGAAAAGCCAGAATGGTTATCAATTAATGCAAGCTAAACTCTTACACTAAATTTGATAATTACTTCATATCAACTATCGAGCACCTGTTAAAACAAATACAAGATGCAAAATACAATAGAAAATTTGATGCCAAATCTAGATTTTGGCAAATTAAACTTGCTGATAAAACTTCCATAAAACTACAACCTTTAGTTATCCCAAAAAGTATTTTGAATGGTTGTCATGCCTTTTGGATTAAAAAGTACTCAATAAAGGAAGAACATAAAAAACATCTTTTACATACCATTAAAATTATGCTCAATAAAGGCATTATATTAAGTCCAAAAAAAATCAAACTGTTAAAATAAAAAACAATTTTTTGGAAAAACAAATGAAAAATGGACAAATACTATACGAACATATATATACAAAAGTAAAAGAATTCTCTGAGACTTTTATTTATTTAAAACAACTACAAAGATTTTTAGGACTCTTAAATTATGGATGAAAATTTATACCAAAACTTTCTTCTAAAATAAAATTATTACAAAACAAATTAGCTGAAGAATAGGCCAAACACAAAGTAACAACTAGCGAACAACCTCGTCATTGGAATACAGAAAAAATACAAATCTCTTTGACAAAAGATGAACAAAGAGAAATATAATAAATAAAAGAATTTGTGACAACAAAATAAATTCTTTATTTTCCTAAAGAAGAAGATAAAATAACTTTGCAAACTAATGCCTCTAACCTTTTTTGGTCCGGTGTCCTTATTGCAAATATAAACGAAATAGTAGCGTATACTTCAAGCAAATTTACAAAAACCATAAAATAAATATGGCACATGATAAAGAATTACAAGCTATCAAATTAGCTATTAAAAGTTTAAAAATTTATTAACTTCATAGAGTATTTATAATCGAAACTGACAATAAATATGTTGCCCAGTTTTACAGAAAATAACACTAAATAACCTAAAAGAAAATTTAAGACACATATGTCTTGCAAGATACATTGATATTTTTACTTATGTTGTTCAGTATTTACTTGACTTTACTAATATTATTGTTGATCTTCTTACTAGGCCATGGATGAGGAAGAATTATAACTACTTAATCATATTATCATAAAGATGAAAAGCACAGGAGAATTTATAGAGATTCTACAAAAAATGCCAAAGGCCTAAAAGGTCGAAACCTCTTTGCAAACCCAACAAGTTGAATCCTTTGGTAAGACCCAACTGGCAAAATTCTCTAAAGCTCAACAAGCTAAAGCCTCTACAGCAACTACCCACAAGGATGAGTCATACTCTAAAGCCCACATGCTCAACAAATAAATGAAAAACTTTTAGAAAGGTTAAAAGTCCAACAAACTTAGCTTATGGTGGAAAAAAGGTCCAACAAGAATTGTAGAAAAAGGAAAATCCTTTGGTGACAATGGAATGGTATAATAGGGATCTATGATGGTCGATCAAGAATTTTTTGATAAGATCAATGGCTTTTTCAAAGCCATACAAAGTACTGATTAGAGATCTACCAACTACTAGTTGACTCAAATGGAAAACGTTATTTAACACTAAAACAAAATTATTCCCAACAACATACAAGGGCAAAAAGTTTGAAAAAAGCCTTACAAATATTGCTTTCTCATTCTTCAACTACACAGTCTGTAGTTGTCCAAACCACAGAACAATAGCACAACAAAAATGAAACACTTGTTGACATGTTTTCAAAAATACAAACATCTGATCTACTACAGCTGTGGATAAAAGACTTTTTATTCATACTTTAGTAATTAAACATTTAGAATGAGCAATTACAAAAACTGGAAGCAAAAACCACTATTCAGGAGATGCTTCAGTTATATCAGTAACAAATTTTAGATGAAGAAAAACTCCTATTCTTTAGGCAACTTTAAGAAACAAATATTAAGCAATTATTTGCTAACACAAAAGTTTTCTACGGTGGTGAAGGAAGACTACGATTAATTGTCTGCTTCAACGAAATAACCTGATACCAATTACATATATGAAAGGGTATTATTCATGAAGTATATGTTAATACAATGCACCCGAAGGATTACATAGGGTTTATTCCTGACATTTGCCAAAGAAGTCTAAACCTTTATGCAAACAAATTTACAACAGTTTTTATCTTCTACATTTGGTCAATTTGGGAGGAAAGAGAATACATTAATATCTATTCTACCATACAATTATAGATGCTAGTCAGAGTTACCGAGATTCCTAAATTAGAAGAATTCAGAATGGGCATCTTCAATGAGGAAGAAGAAAGGTAGTATGCTGCCCAAGAATTTTTTTCAAAAGCTAGATTATGATGCAAAATATCTAGGTAGACAAGTACATAAAAGAAAAATTATATTTTTCCTTGACACTTTCATAACTGACTTAGAAGATATGTCCTAACGAGAAAACAAAATGAAAATTTTTTTGAAAAACATAAAATTAGCAAAAGATTTGACAAAGTTCTAGAGAAGACTTTCTATATAGTTCCATGAAATATAACAATAATTCGGACAATGAACTAGATGAAGACACAACGAAAGCCTTGGCCCTCACAGATTGAAGCATGGTGGGATCATAAAAAATAACTTTACAAACACATTTCAGCACCTTCAAATAGAAGCATTCAAAAGATTCTCCAATAATGGCACACCAACTATATCACAGGCCAATAAATGAAGTACGATCTACAATAAATAGTATACGATCTACAATGAATAGTGTATGATGAGCAGTAAAATAGTGTATGATGAACATTAACCATTATACGATTTGCAGTGGAAATTGTAAGAGGAACAGTAATATGAACCAGTGCTGAGCAATTATCAAAAGCAATATCTACAGGTAAAGGTACTTACCTTTGCTTCCAACACAAGCAAGCATGGCCTATAAATTCAGAAGCTCTCTAGAACTAAGGCATCAAAAGAACTCCAGCTTTTTGATTTCTACTTTTTGCTTTCTACTTTTTGCTTTCTATTTCCTCTTAGCTCTCTCATCTTGCCTCCACTATTGTAAACCTAGTGACTCTTGTAAATTACTTGCATGAAAGTGTGCACATTGCTATCTAGCATTAGAGCCACAATGCTCTTCTTGTAAGCATGTTTGTACTTTTTTAAATTTTTTATGCATAAATTCATTTTTAGTTAAGCTTTTTTGTTTGTGTTTCTTTTATTGGAAATGTTGTTTGCACGATGGGTTAGATTATTTTAATTAAATTATTTTCTATCTATATTGCATCTTCTCTACACCTTGGAGTAGGAAACAATCCAAGGTTGTGCTCGTATTTTATGTAGTAATCTACTAAGAAAGGCGGACTATGTTTGGAACCTTAACTTCCCCCATAAAGCCACGAGAAACTTACGAGTTATTGGAAGAGTAGATATTGCCATAGAATATTGGATCAAAAAAGAAAATACAATAAAGAACTGGAAAAAAATTAAATTAAAAAATCATAACCATTTTTACAAACTTTTTTTGTGATAAAAGAAACACAAACACTTACTACATGAAGAACGTACTTGTTCCAGATGACACTTATAAGTGTCAAATCAAAACCAATACCACAGATTATTAACATATAATCCACATATCAAACACAATACATCCAACCACAGTAAGAAATGAGGGTAATCTTACCATAGTAAGAATCTTTAGCTTTACCGTTGATCAACTCAAAGAGGTCAAAGAAATTTCAAAACCTCAAAAAAAATTCCTATACATGGGAATATAATTGACCAAACATTAGATGGTTAAACTAAATTTCTCAAAAGATACTATGGATTGAAATAAATTAAACAAATCCATTTATCAAAAAGTTCCTAAAACTTCAACAAAAGGAACTACTTGGTCAAATTTTTAGCAAAAAAAAATCTTTGACTTTTATGAAAAAAATCATGAAATCACTGACTTTTTCCAACACAAAGGACAAAAGGATAATTCAGATGAAGAATACCAAAAAAGAACCCATGAGCTAGGACAAAGTAGTCATGGTACTATGCATCTTCTAACTCCACCGGTTTATGTCCCACAACCACCTTTTTCAGTGATCGAGATGAGAGAATCTCAAGGAGATAACATTGAGCCTACATCTTAAGTACCTACTCCACCATCGTATTCAACAGTGTTAAACTATGGTAAAAGATCCAACTGGAAAAGTTACGATAAAAATAGAAATTGACACCTAGAAAGTAGCGATAAAGACACTACTTGGGGTCTTACATTGAATATTGACAAAATTTTATATAAAACACATACAAAATATTGTATTGATTGGTCACAAAAAATAAAAGAGCCACCTTTATGCTTCCACCAGCAATGAACATTGGTGAATATCTCCAATTTGCTACTTCTTATAGGGAAGGACATCCATTAACTTGGTTAACTAATTTTGAATTCAATAACCCTAAAAAATTTGCTGAAATCGTAGCAGTTGATGATAAGAAAAAGGCAATAAAATGACTTGTAAAAACATTAGTCGCTGACTTTATCAGTTTAGACTGGGGTGAACAAAAGAATTATGAAGAAAGACTTCACTAAATGAAGTTATGTGACATATGTATGATAAATGAATTTGTCATTACATACATAGGTCTAATATACTATATAGGTGATACTTAATAACAAGAATTTTGGATTCACGGATTTTTTTTCAAAAATCTGCTTTCCTTGGAACATAATATTGTATCACAAAAATATAACAATCTTCTATCCACCAATACTAGATTATTAAATAAACACAATTCTGGTATGCTTAGAAGAGCAAGCATAAAAACAATAGAACAAATTTATGAAAATACTTCTGCTCAAAATGAAATGATAAAAATCTCAAAGAGTTAAGAATAGGCTACAATTGTTGCTCAAATTTCTCTAAAGATAAACATTATATTTATGGTGTCCTCCTACATATAATTTGTGGAGACCATCGTATATTTTCTAAAAGGGAAAGTAACAAAGCTACAAAATTACTAAACGACGATGGAAACCTGAGTTTAGGAAAGAACAATATTTCATCAAAAAAAATTTGTTATAAAATAAACAAAAAAAGGACAGAAAGCATTGATGATGTTTTAAGTATAATAAAGAAAGACATTACACAAATGAATCTCTAGTCAATATTAAAAGTATAGTCATCCCTAATATTGATGATTATTCTATTAATATTGAAATAATTGAAGAAATATTTGATCACACCAACTATGTCTATGAAATTACTTCTTATTATGACTCTAAAGAGTTAGAATCTAATTTTGAATCTAAACAACATTCAGATTTTGAAACAAAAGATTTTGAAAAACTCGAAATCAACATGATCACAATAAATAGAACTTTTACACAAATGTAATTTATTCCATTATTACCTTCTTTGAAACTTCCTATAAAGGAAAGAGTATCCTGTCCAACATATATTATTTACATAGGAAAATTACTTAACTCAAATGTTACCGAACTACTGAAGTAACATTAGTTTTAATCATCTTAGTATTATTTGGATATTATTGTACACTACATTATATAACATATCATTCCAAAGAAAATATATTCATTACTTATGGGTTAATAAAACCCATGATATATCCAGTCCCAACTATCCTTATTAAAAATACCAATCCAAAAGATTGGATTATTTAATCAGACCTAATGATCCAATTAGATTATTTGTCATACATAAATATGAAGATTTTCCCATACTTACACATGAATTAGAAAAAGTTGAAAGCTCTAAAAAATACAAAGAATTCAAAGTAAATATGTACACTATTACTATAGAAGAAGTAAATACAACTGAACTGCAGAATAGTGTAGGAGAACAATTTTAAATAAAAGATAAAGACTTAAACAAATTAAAAGAGCTTATTTCTTATATAGAGAAAAATGAGATTTATAAAGCTCCATCTTTTAAATCTCACTTTCTAAAAAAACACACATACATTTTTTAGCAAATGCAAGGAAATATTGAACTAAAAGGAGATGATGATTTAACATCCATCAACCTCCTTGACAAAACAAATAGTAGTATTATTGGAGTTGCTAAATCCAATATTGCAAATAGATTATTTGGGATTAACATACATCCAGATTTCTGTATAAGTGTTTATGACCAAAATATCAAAAAGACTTGTACATTATCGATTAGAAACCAAAACACTTCTAATTGTATCTATGGGTAAACAAGTTCCTGTAACCCATAAAGTCATCAATCTTTCAATATTTCTACCTGATATCCGTAACACCATCAATACCTATCAATTCAGCTTTGCCCTGCCACCAATCAATTTTAACACCGATTGTTTATTAGAACTTGATAACATTCGCCATCTAGCACCATTCAATACTTGCTTTTTTCTTTAGATGGACACTCCATTCCACATGTCCCTCTTCCAGCTCGCATTGCCCCTCACTTTTCTCCTACAGCCCTGTGTGGTGATAATTCCCCCTCACCAACACACCTTATTGACCATGTTCAACAACTTATACCTCCTATGCACAACATTTATACCTAAAATATTCCAACTACTACTGCATTTAAGGAAACTATGCATAAGCTCCTTAAACCTTCATACTCAAATGACCCGTTAATATCAAAAAACAAATATAAGTGTCAATAGCATCATGGTATCTCCTATAGACAAACAAGAATTGAACAATTAAATACAAGAACTATTACATCTCAAGCTAATTCAAAAGAGTCACTACTCTCATTCCTTTTCGACTTTTATAGTACAGAATCATGCAGAAATAAAACGTGGAAAGGCCAGAATAGTTATCAATTACCACAAGTTAAACTCTTACACAAAATTTGATGGTTACTTTATACCAACCACTGAGCACCTGATAAAACAAATACAAGGTGTAAAAAATTATAGCAAATTTGATGCCAAATCTGGATTTTGGCAAATTTAACTTACTAATCAAACTTTCATAGAACTAATAGCCTTTAGCTTTCCACAAAAGGCATTTCGAATGGTTAGTCATGCCTTTTGGATTCAAAAATGCTCCACAAATATTATAGAAATGGTTGAATTCTATTTTTAGATATTTACTTTATGTTGTTGTCTACACAGATGATATTCTTTTTTTTCAAATAGAGGAAGAACATAAAGAACATTTTTACATATTATTAAAATTAAGCTCAATCAACGCATTATATTATGTTCGAAAAAATCGAACTGTTTAAAACAAAAATCAATATTTTAGGAAAATAAATAAATACAACTATAAGAACATATATATATATATATATATATATATATATATATATATATATATATATATATATATATATATATATATATATATATAAGTAAAAGACTTCTCTAAGACTTTTACAAATTTAAAATTACTATAAAACTTTTTAGAACTCTTAAATTATGGACAAAAGTTTATGCCAAAACTTTCTTCTAAACTAAAATTATTACAAACAAATTAGCCGAACAACATGCTAAATACAAAATAATAATTGACAAACAACCTCATCATTAGAATATAGAAAAATACCAATCTATTTGATAAAAGACAAACAAAGAGAAATACAACAAATAAAAGAATTTATTGCAACAAAATAAATTCTTTATTTTCCCAAAGAAGAAGATAAAATAACTTTGCAAACTAATGCCTTTGACCTTTTTTGGTCTAGTGTACTTATTGCAAATACAAACAAAGTAGTAGCACCTACTTCGAGTAAATTTACAAAAACCCAAAGTAAATATGCCACATATGATAAAGGATTACTAGCTATCAAATTAGCTATTCAAAGTTTAAAAATTTATTTACTCCATAGAGTATTAACCATCGAAATTGATAATAAATCTGTTGCCCAATTTTTATAGAAACAACAATAAATAACCATGAAGAAACTTTAAGACGCATACGTCTTGTATTATACCTTGAAATTTTTTACTTATACTATTAAGTATATTCCTAGTTTTACTAACACTATTGCTAATCTTCTTACCAGGTCATGAATGAAGAACTACAACTACTTAAACTTTTCATCAAAAAAGATCAAAAGATCAGAAGAATTTACAGAGATTTTCTCTAAAATGGTAAAGGCCCAATAGGTCGAAACCTCTTTCCAAACCCAACAAGTTGAATCCTCCACTAAGGCCCAACTGGCAAAATTCTCTAAATCTCAACAAGCTAAACCCTCTACAGCAACAACCCAAAAGGACGAGTCATACTCTAAAGCACAACCAGCTCAATAAATAAAAGAAAAACTTTTAAAGGGGATACAAGTCCAATTGACTAAGCACTTGGTAAAAAAAGGTCCAAAAGGAACTATAGAAAAAGGAAAATCTTTTGCTGTCATAGTAACAAAGGAATGGTATAATAGGGATCTACAAATTGGTTAATCCAAAACTTTTTTATAAGATCAATGGTTGTTTCAAAGCCATGCAAAGTACTGATGAAAGATCTACAAACTACTAGTTGACTCAAATGGAAAAAATTTATTCAACACTAAAACAAAATTATTCCCAACAACTTACAAAGGAAGAAAGTTTCAACAAAAGCCTTTTAAACATTGCCATCTCATTCTGCAACTATACAGTCGGTAGCAATCTAAACTCTGGGACAACATCTTAGCAAAAATGAAACACTTGCTGACATCTTTTGAAAAATTCAAAAATCTAATCTACCACAACTATGAATAAAAGGCTTTTTATCCAAACTTTAGCAATTAAACATTCAGAATGAGCAAACACAAAAACTAGAAATAGAAACCACTGTTCAAGAGAAGCTTTAGTTATATTAGCAATAAATTTTAGATGAAGAAAAAATCCTATTATTCAAGCAAATTTAAGAAACAAATATTAAGAAATTATTTTCTAACAAAGAAGTTTTCTACTCTCATGAAGGAAGACCACGGTTAATTGTCTGCTTCAACGAAATACCCTGATACCAACTACATATAAGAAAGGGTATTGTCCACCAAGTATATGTTAATACCATGCATCTAGAGGATTACATAGGGTTTATTCCTGACATCTACCAAAGCAGTCCAAATCTTTATGTAAACAAATTTGCTATAGTTTTAATCTTCTACATTTGGTCAATTTCGGAGGAAAGAGAATACATTAATCTCTATTCTGTTATATAATTATTGATGCTAGTCATAGTTGTTGAGGCTCTTAAATTAGAAGAATTCAGAATGGGCATCTTTAATGAGGAAGAAGAAAGGTGGTAAGCTATCCAAGAATTTTTTTAAAGCTTGATTTTGGTGCAAAATATCTAGATAGACAAGTGCATGCAGGAAAAACTATATTTTTCCTTGACACTTTGGCAACCATCATAGAAGATATATCCCAACAAGAAAAGAAAATGAAAAATTTTCTAAAAAACAAAAAATTAGGAAAAATTGGACAAAGTTTAGAGAAGACTTTCTATGTAGTTCCATGGAATATAATAATAATTTGGACAACAAATTAGATGAACACACAATGGAAGCCTTGGCCCTCATTGATTGATGTATGGTAAGACCATAAAAAATCACTTTACAAACACTTTTTTGGGCCTCCAAATAGAAGCATTCAAAATAGTCTTTAATAATGGCACACTAGCTATAGCACAGGCCAACAAATGAAGTATGATTTATAGCGAACAGTGTACGATCTATAGTGATCAGTCTACGATGAACAAGAAACGTTTTATGATCTACAGTGGAAATCATACAATGAACATTAATATGCAACAATGTTGAGCAATTATTAAAAAAAATATGTACAGGTAAAGGTACTTACCTTTGCTTCGAACACAAGTAAGCCTGACCTATAAATTCAAAAGCTCTCCAGAACTGAGGTATCAGAAAAACTCCAGCTTTCTGCTTTTTGTTTCATCTTAGCTCACTCTTCTTGCCTCAACTATTGTAAACCTAGTGAATCTTGTAAATTACTTGTGTGAAAGTGTGCACACTACAATTTGGTATCAGAGCCATGGTGCTCTTCTTGTAAGGATGTTTGTCCTTTTTTAAGTTTTTTTATGAATAAATTTATGTTCAGTTAAACTCTTTTGTTTGTGTTTCTTTTATTAGAAAAGTTATTTGTATGTTTGGTTAGACTATTTTAATTAAATTATTTTCTACTATATTGTATCTTCTCTACACCTTAGAGTAGGAAATCAAACAAGGTTGTGCTCATATTTTATGTAGCAATCTGCTAAGGATGGTGGTCTATGTTTGAATCTTTAACTTCCCCCATAAAATCACAGGAAATCCTAGTGGTTTTTTGAAGATTAGATGTTGCAATAAAATAGTGGGTCAAAAAAGATAGTATAATAAAGAAGTAGAAAAAAATTAAATTAAAAAATCATTACATTTTTTATAAAATTTTTTTGGTGATAAAAGAAACACAAACACTTACTATATTAAGGACAAACTTGTTTTAGACGACACTTATAAGTGTCAAATCACAAACAATACCACGGATTATGAGCATATAATCCACATACCAAATGCAATACATCCTACCACAGTAAGAAATGAGGGTAATCTTGCCATAATAGGAATCTTGAACTTTATTGTTGATCAACTCAAAGATATCAAAGATAGACTTCAAAACCTCGAACAAAAAAGAAAGTTCTTATACATGGGAACAAGATTGACCAAACATTAGATGGTTAAACTAAATTTCTCAAAAGATATTATGGATTTAAATAAATTAGACAAATCCATTTATCAAAAGTTCCTAGAACATCAAGAAATGGAACTACTTAGTGAAATTTCTAGCAAAAAAATCTTTGACTTTTATGAACAAAATCATGAAGTCAATGAATTTATTCAACACCAAGGGCAAAATGATAATTCTGATGAAGAATACAAAATAAGAACCCCTGAGCCGGAGAAAGTAGTCGCAGTACTGTGTACCCTCCAGCCCCACCAGATTATGTCCCACAACCACCTTCTCTAGAGATCAAGATGAGAGAATCTCAAGGACATAACATTGAGCCAACAGCTCAAGAACCAACTCCACCATCGCATTCTACGATGTTAAACTATGGTAAAAGATCCGACTAAAAAATTTACCATAAAAATAGAAATTGACACCTAGAAAGTAATAGTAAAGACACTACTTGGGGTCTTACATCTAATATTGACAAACTTCTATATAAAACACTTATGGAATATTGTATAGATTGATCACAAAAAATAAATGGAACCATCTTTATGCTTCCACCAACAATGAACATTAGCAAATATATCAAATTTTCTACTTCTTACTTGATAGAACATACATTAACTTGGTTAACTAATTTTGAATTCAATAA
>JAIUJO010000826.1:137500-142500 GCA_023846275.1 Vanilla planifolia
CTTTTTCTTCCTCTTCTTTTTCTTCTTCTTCTTCTATTTCTTCTTCTCCTACTTCTTCTTCCTCATCTTCTTCTACTTCTTCTCCTACATTTTCTTCTTCTACTTGTTCTTTTTCTACTTCTTCTTCTTCATCTTAATCACCTTCTTCTTCTACTTCTTCTTTTTCTACTTCTCCTTCTACTTCTTCTTCTTCTAATACTTTTTCTTCTTCTTCTAATTCTTCTTCTGCTTCTTCTTCTTCTTTTACCACTTCTTGTTCTTCTTCTTCATCATCTTTTTGTTCTTCTTCTTCTTCTTCTCCTTCTTTTTTTACTTATTCTTCAACATCATCTTTTTCTTCTTCTTTTTCTTCTACTTCTTCATCTTATCCGTCTTCTTCTTCTTCTTCTTCTTCTTCTTCTACTTCTTCTCTTCTTCTTCTTCTTCTTCTTCTTCTTCTACTACTACTACTACTACTACATCTTATTCTTCTACTTCTTCTTCTTCTACCACTTCTTGTTCATCCTCTTCTTCTTCTTTTTATTCTTCTTCTTTCTTTTCTTTTTATTCTTCTTCTTCATCATCATCATCTTCTTCTTCTTCTTCTTTTTCTTCTACTTCTTGATCTTATTCATCTTCTTCTCCTTCTTCCCCATCTTCTTCTTCTATTTCTTGTTCTTCTTTTTCTTGACCTTCTTCTTTTTTTCTTTTTCTTCTCTTCTTCTTTTTCATCTTCTTCTTCTTCTTCCTTTTCTACTACTTCATCTTTTACTTCTTGTCTTAATTCTTTTCTTCTTCTTCTTCTTCTTCTTCTTCATCTTTTTCTTGAACTTCTTCTTGTTCTTCTTCTTCTACTTCTTCTACCTTTGCTTATCCTTCATCTTCATTTACTTCTCCTTCTTCTTCGTCTTCTACTTCTTCTTCTTCTTCACTTTCTTCTTTTTCTTATTCTTCTTCTTCTTCTACCTTATCATCATCATCGTTTTCTTCTCCTTCCTCTTCTTGTTGTTGTTGTTGTTCTACTTCTCTTCTTCTTCTTCTGCTTCTTCTTCTTCTTCTTCTGCTTCTTCTTCTAATTCTTCTTCTTCTTCATCTTCTTCTTCTTCTTCTTCTTTTTCATCCTCTTAATCTTCTTCTTCTTCTATTTCTTCTTCTTCTCCTTCTTCTACTTACTCTTCTTCTTCTTCTTCCACTTCTTCTCAATCTTCATCTTCTTCCACTACTGCTACTACTACTACTTCTCCTTCTTCTTCTTCATCCACTTCTTCTTCTTCTTCTTCTTCTTCTTCCTCTTCTTCTACTTCTTCTTCTTCTTCTACATCTTCTTCTTCTTCTTCTTCTTTTACCTCTTCTACATCTTCTCATCTTATTCTTTTTTTTCTTCTTCTTCTACTTCTACTTCTTATTCTTGCACTTCTTCTTCTTCTCTTCTTCAACTTCTTCTTCTTCTTCTTCTTCTTCTTCTTCTTCTCTTCTTCTCCTCCTCTTCTTCATCTTCTCTTCTTCTTCTTCTTCGTCTTCTTCTTCTTCTTTTTCTTCTTCTTCTTCTTTGTCTTCTTCTTCCTCTTCTTCTTCTTCTTCTTTCTCTTCTTCTTCTTCCTCTTCTTCTTCTTCTTCTCATCATCTTCTTCTTCTTCTTCTTCTTCTTCTTCTTCTTCTTCTTTTTTTTCATCTTCTTCATCTTCTTCTTCTCTTCTTCTTATTTTTCTTCTTCTTCTTTTACTACTTTTTCTTCTTCTTCTTCTTCTTCTTCTTCTTCTTCCTCATCCTCTTCTTCTTCTTCTTCTTCTTCTTCTTTTTCTTCTTATTTTTCTTCTTCTTCATCTTCTTCTGCTCTTCTTCTTCTTCTTCTTCTACTTGTTATTCCTCTTCTTCTTCTTCTTCTTCTTCTACTTCTTATTCTTCTTCTTCTTCTTCTACTACTACTACTACTCCTACTACTTCTTCTTCTTCTTCTTCTTTTTCTTCTTTTTCTTTGCCTTCTTCTTCTTCTTCTTCGTCCTCTTCTTCTTCTTCTTCTTCTTCTTCTTCTTCTTCTCTTCTTCATCTTTTTCTCATTCTTCTTTTTCTTTTTCTTCTTCTTCTTTTCTTCTTCATCATCTTCTTCTACTTCTTCTACAACTTCTTTGACTTATTCTTCCTCATCTTCTTCATCTTCATCATCATCATCATCATCTTGTTCTACTTCTTGTTCTTCTTCTTCTTCTCCATCTTCCTCTTCTACTTCTTCTTCTTCTTCTCTTACTTCATCTACTTCTTCTTCTTCTTCTTCTCTTTCTTCTTCTTATTCTTCTTCATCCTCTTCTTCTTCTTCTTCTTCTTCTTTTTCGTTTTCTTCTTCTTCTTCTACTTCTTTCTCCTCTTCTTCTACTACATCTTCTAATCCTTCGTCTTCTTCTTCTTCTTCTTCCTCTTTTTTTTCTTCTTTTTCTTCTTCTACTTCTTTTTCTTTTTGTTCACCTTCTTCTTCTCCTCCTTCTTCTTCTTCTCCTTCTTGTTCTTTTACTTCTTCTTTCTCTACAATTTCTTCTTCTTCTTCTTCTTCTTCTTCTTCTTCATCTCTTTCTATTTCTTCTCTTCTTCTTCTTTTTTTACTTCTACTACTACTACTACAACTACTTCATCATCATCTTCTTATTCTATTTCTTCTTCTTCTTCTTCTTGTACTTCTTCTTGTTCTTCTACTTCTTCTCGTTTTCTTCTTCTTCTTGTTCTTCCCTTCTTCTTCCTCTTCTTCTTCTTTTTCTTCTTCTGCCTCTTTTTCGCCTTCTTCTTCTTCATCTTCTTCACTTATCTTTTTCTACTACTTCTTCTTCTTCTTCTTCCTTTTCTTCTTCTACATCTTTTCTTTATTTTTCTTCTTCTTCTTGCTCTTCTTCTTCTTATTCTTCTTTTGCTTCTTCTTCCTCTTCTACATCTTCTTCTTCTACTGCTCTAACTTCTTCTTCTTCATCATCTTCTTCTTCTTCTTCTTTTTCTTCTTCTTCTTCTTCTTCTTCTTCTTCTTCTTATTTTCCATATTCTTCTTCTTCTTCTTCTTCTTTTCATTTATTCTTCTTCTTCTTATTATTATTCTACTACTATTCCTTCTTTTTCTTCTACTTCTTGTTCTTGTTCTTCTTCTTCTTCTTCTTCTTCTTCAACTACTACTTGTTCTTCTACATCTTCTTTTTCTTCTTCTTCTACTACTTTTTCTTCTTCTTCTTCTTCTTTTTCTTCTACTTCTTCTTCTTCTTCTTTTTCTTCTTCTTCTTCTTCTCTGCCCTCCTCTTCAACTTCTTCTTCTTCTTCTTCTCCTTCTTCTTCTTCTTCCTCTCTTCTTCTTCTTCTTCTTCTTCTTCTTCTTCTCCTTATTTTTCATCTACTACTTCTTCTTCTTCTCCTTCTTCATCTTCTTCTTCATCATCCTCATCATCATTATCTTCTTCTTCTTCTTCTTCTTCTTTATGTTCTTCTTCTTCTTCATGTTCTTCTTCTTCTTCTTCTTCTTCTTCTTCTTCTTCTTCTTATCTTTCTTCTTGTTGTTGTTCTTCTTCTTATTCTCTTTCTTCTTGTTCTTCTTCTTCTTCTTCTTCTTCCTCCTCCTCATCTTCTTCTTCTACTACTTCTCCTTCTTCCTCTTCTTTGCCTTCTTCTTTTTCTACTTTTATTTTTTCTTCTTTTTCTTCTTCTTCTTCTTCTCCTTCTTCTTCTTCTTCTTCTCCTTCTTCTTCTTCTTCTTAATCCTCTTCTTCTTCTTCTTCTTCTTCTTCTTCTTCTTCTTCTTCTCCTCCTACTTCTTCTTCATTTATTTTTCTTCTTCTTCTACTTCTTCTTCTTCTTCGTCTTCGTCTTCTATTTCTTCTCCTTCTTCTAGTTCTGGTTCTTCTTCTTCTTCTCTTTCTTCCTACAACTACTACTACTATTTCTTCTTCTTTGTCTTCTTCATCTTAATCTTCTTCTTCTTCTACTTCATCACCTTTTTCTCTTTCTTCTTCTTCTTCTTCATCTTCTTCTTCTCCTTCTTCCATTTCTTCTTCTTCCTCTTCTTCTTCGTCTTCTTTCTCTTGTTCTTCTTCTTTTTCTTCTTCTTTTGCTTCATCTTCTTCTTCTTCTTCTTCTTTTACTTCTTCTTCTCCTTCTTCTTTTTCTTCTTCTTCTTCTTCTTCATCTTCTACTATTATAAAACTACTACTACTACCTCATCATCATCATAATCTTCTTCTTCTTCTTCTTTTACTTATACTTCTTCTTCGTGTTCTTCATCTTCTTCTTTTAATACTTTTCCTACTTCTTTGTTGTCCTCTTCTTCTTCTTCTTCTTCTTCTTCTTCTCCTACTTCAATTTCTTCTTCTACTTCTTCTTCTTCTTCTTCTTCTTCTCCTCCTTCTTCTTCTACTACTTCTTTTTCTTCTTCTTCTTCTGCATCTACTTCTTTTCTTCTTCTTCTTCTTTTTCTTCTTCATGTTCTACTACTATTACTATTACTATTACAACTACTTTTTCTCCCTTTTCTTCTATTTCTTCTTCTTCTACTTCTACATCTTGTTCTATTAGCTCTTCTTCTTCTTCATCTCCTTCTTCTTCTTCTTCTCTTACTTCATCTTTTTCTTTTTCTTCTTCTTCTTGTGCTTCTTTTACTTCTTCTTCTTCTTCTTCATCATCTACTTCTTCTTGTTTTACTTCTTTTTCATCAACTTCTTCTTCTTCTTCTTCTTCTTCTTCTTCCACTTCTTCTTATCCTTCTTCTTTTTCTTCTACTTCTTCTTCTTTTTCTTCTTCTCCTTCTCCAACTTCTTCTTCTTCCTCTTCTTCTTCTTCTTCTCCTTCTCTTTGTATTACTAATTCTTCTTCTTCTTCTTCTTCTTCTTCTTCTTCTTCCTCTTCCTCTTCCTCTTCCTCTTCCTCTTCTTCATCTTCTTCTTCTTCTTCTACTTTTCTTATTTTTCTTCATCGACTTCTTCTTCTTCTTCTTGTTCACCTTTATTCTTCTTCTTCTTCTTCTTCTTCTTCTTCTATTACTTCTTCTTTTACTTCTTCTT
>JAIUJO010002510.1:20000-27500 GCA_023846275.1 Vanilla planifolia
GTGGGAGAAGAAGAAGAAGACGAAGTAGTTGAAGAGGAGTAGGAGGTGGAAAAAATAAGAAGAAGAGGAAGAGGAGGAGAAATAAGAATGAGCTAAAGAAGAAGAAGAAGAAGGAGAAGAAGAAGAAGAAGAAAAAGAAGAACAAAGAGAAGATGTTGAAGTAGAAGAAGAAGACAAAGAAGAAGAAGAAGAAGAAGAAGAAGAAGAAATATAAGTAGAAGTAGAAGAAGAAGAAGAAGAAGATGAAAAAGAAGAAGAGGAAGATTAAGATGAAGGAGGAGAAGTGGAAGGTGACGAAGAAGGAGAAGAAGGTGAAGTAGAAGAAGAAAGAAAAGAAGAAGAAGAAAAAGAAGTAGAAGAAGATGGAGAAGGAGAAGAAGAAGAACATGAAGAAGGTGGAGAATAGGAAGGAGAAGAAGAAGAAGGAGAAGGAGAAGATAGAGAAGGAGAAGAAGCAGAAAATGAAGAAGATGAAGAAGAAGAGGAAGAAGTAGAAGAAGAAGAAGAAGAGGAAAAGTAAGAAGAAGATTAGGAAGAGGAAGAAGAAGAAGAAGGAAAAGAAGAAGAATAAAAAGAAGAATAAGAAGAGGATAAAGTAAAAGAAGATGAAGATGAAAAAGAAGAAGAAGAAGAATAAGAAGAAGGAGAAGAAGAGGAAGATGTAAAAGAAGAAAAAAGAGAAGAAGAGGAAGAAGAAGAGAATGAAGAATGAGAAGAAGAGGAAGAAGAAGAGAATGAAGAATAAGAAGAAGAGGGAGAAGAGAAAGAAGAAGAAGAAGAAGAAGAAGAAGAAGGAGAAAGAGAAAAAGAAGAAAAAGAAGCATGTAGAAGAAGAAGAAGAAGAAGAAGATGGTGAAGAATAAGTAGAAGAAAAAGAAGAATGAGAAGGAGGAGGGGAAGTAGAAGAAATAAAAGAAGAATAAGAAGGAAGAGAAGATGAAGAATAGGAAAAAGAAGGGGAAGAAGAAGATTTAGAAAAAGGAGTAGAAGAAGATTAAGTAGAAGATTAGAAGAAGAAGAAGACGAAGCAGAAGAAGAAGAAAAAGAATAAGTACTTGTAGCAGTAGTAGTGGTAGCAGTAGATGAAGAAGAAGAAGAAGAAGATGAGAAAAAAGGAGAAGAGGAAGAAGAAGAAGTAGAAGAAAATGAGGAAGAAGAGGAAGTGGTAAAAGAAGATGAGTACGAGGAATAGAAGGTAGAAGAAGTGGAAAAAGAAGAAGATGATGAAGAAGAAGAAGAAGAGAAAAGTAGAAGAAATTGAAGAAGAAGGCAAAGAAGAAGAAGAAGAAGATGAAGAAAAGGAAGAAGAATAAAAGGAATAAGATGATGAAGAAGATGAAGAAGAAGAGAACAAAAATGAAAGATGAAGAAGAAGAAGAAGGAGAAGAAGAAAATGTTGGTGGAGAAGAAGAGGAAGTGGAGGAGGAGGAGGAAGAAGAAGTAGAAGAAGAAGAAGAAGAAGAGGAAGTAGAAGAAGAAGAGGAAGAGGAAGGAAAATAGGAAGGGAGAAGGAAGAAGAAGAAGAAGAAGAAGAAGAAGAGGTGGAAGAAAAAGAAGAAGAAGAAGGAGGAGGAGAAGAAGAAGAATATGAAGAAGAAGAAGAAGAAGATGATGAAGAAGAAGAAGAATTAGAAGAAGAAATTGAACAAGAAGAAGGAGAAGAAGAGGCAGAAGTAAAAGAAGAAGAAGAAGCAGAGGATGTGGAAGATGAAGGAGGAGAAATGGAAGGGGAAGATGAAGGAGAGGAAGAAAAAGGAGATGAAGAAGGAGAAGGAGCAAAAGAAGAAGAAGAAGAAGAGGAAGAAGAAGAAGAAGATGAAGGAAGAGGAGGAGAAGAAGAAGAAGTAGAAGAAGTAAGAGAAGAAGAAGAAGGGGAAGAACAAGAAGTTGAAGAAGAAGACAAAGAAGGAGAAGAAGGAGATGAAGAAGCAGGAGATGAAGGTGAAAATAGAGAAGATGTAGAAGAAGAGGAAGAAGATAATGATGAAGAAGAAGAAGAATAAGAAGAAGATTAAGAATAGGAAGAAGAAGAAGAAGAAGAAGTAAAAGAAGAAGAAGAAGAAAAAGAACAGGATGAAGAAGTAGAAAATGTCGAAGAAGATGAAATGAAAGAAGATGGAGAAGAAGAAGAAGTAGAATAAGAAGAAGGAGAATAGGATGAGGAAGAAGATGAAGAAGAATGAGAAGAAGAAGATTAAGAAGACAAAGAAGAAGAAGAAGAAGAAGAAGATGTAGAAGAATTAGAGGGAGAAGAAGAAAAAGAGGAAGAAGAAGAAGAAGAAAAAGAAGAAGAAGTAGAAGAAAAGGAAGAAGAAGAGGAAGAAGAAGAGGAAGAAGAAGAGGAAGAAGAAGAAGAAGAAGATTAAGAAAAAAGAGAAGAAGAAGAAGAAGAAGAAGAAGAAAAAGAGGAGAAGAAGGAGAAGAAGAAGAAGATGAAGTGAAAGAAGAAGAAGAAGAAGAAGATGTAGAAGAAGAAGAACAATAAGTAAGAATTAGAAGAAGAACAAAAAGTAGGAGAAGAAGAAGAAGAGCAAGAAGCAGAAGAAGAAGAAGCAGTAGAAGAAGAAAAAGAAATTTAAGAATATTGGAAGAAGAAGAAGAAGAAGAAAGAAGTAGTTGCAGTCCAAGCAGTAGTGGAAGAAAAAGATGAAGAAGAAGAAGGAGAAGAAGAGGAGGACGAGGGAGAAGAAGAAGAAGAAGAAGAAGAAGAAGAAGAAGTAGAAGTAGGAGAAGAAAAAGAGGAGGGTGAAGAATGGGAGGAAGGAGAAGAGGAATAAGAAGAAGAAAAAGAAGAAGAGGTGGAAGAAGAAGTGGAAGAAGAAGGCAAAGCAGAAGAAGAAGATAAAGAGGAAGGAAAGGAAGATGAAGATGAAGAACAAGAGGATGAAGAAGCAGTGGACAAAAAAAGGAAGATGGAGAAGAAGAAGAAGAAAAAGAAGAAGATGGTGGAGAAGAAGAGGATGAGGAAGAAGAAGAAGAAGAAGAAGAAGAAGAGGTTGAGGAGGAAGAAGTAGAAGAAGAGGAAGAGGAAGAAAAATAGGAAGGAGAAGAAGAAGAAGAAGAAAAAGGAGAAGAAGGAGGAGGAGAAGAAGAAGAAGAAGAAGAAGAAGAAGAAGAAGACGAAGAAGAAGAAGAAGAAGGAGAAGAAGGAGAAGAAGAAATAGAAGTAGAAGAAGAAGAAGAAGAAGAATAAGTAGAAGAACAAGGTGAAAAAGAAGAAGAGGAGGAGGAAGAAGAGGAAACAGAAGAAGTAGTAGAAGTAGAAGAAGAAGAAGAAAAAGAAATTGATAAAAAAGAAGAGGAAGGAGAAGAAGAAGAATAATAAATATAAGAAGTGGAAGAAAAAGAAGAAGAAGAAGTAAAAGAAGAAAAGGATGAATAAGAAGGAGAAGAAGAAAATGGGGAAGAAGTAGAAGAAAAAGATGATGTAGAGGAACATTAAGAAGGAGAAGAAGTGGAAGGAGCATAGGAAGAAGAGGAAGAAGATGGAGATGAAGAAAGAGAAGAAGAAGAAGAAGAAGAATAAGAAGTATAAGAAAAAGAAGAATAAAAAAAGAGAAGAAGAAGAAGACTAAGGAGAAGAAGGAGAAGAAGATAATAAAGGAGAAGAAGGAGAAGAAGAAGCAGGAGAAGAAGGAGAAAATGAAGAAGATTAAGAAGAAGGGGAAAAAGATGAAGAAGAAGTAGAAGAAGAAGAGGAAGAGGAAGTAGAAGAAGAAGAAGAAGAAGAAAAAGAATAAGAAGAATGAGGAGAAGTAGGAGAAGAAGAGAAAGAAGTAAAAGAAGAAGAAGGAGAAGAGGAGGAAGAAGAAGAGGAAGAAGAATGGGAAGAAGGGGAAGAAGTAGAAGACAAAGAAGAAGAAGTAGAAGAAGATGATGTAGAGGAGGAAGAAGAAGAAGAAGTAGAAGAAGAGGAAAAAACAGAAGAAAAAGAAGAAGTAGAAGAAGAAGAACAAGAAGAAGAAGAAGAAGAAAAAGAACAAGAAGACGATGATGAGGAAAAAGGTGAAGAAGAAGAAGAAGAAGAAGAAAAAGAGGAGAAGAAGGAGAAGAAGAAGAAGATGAAGTGAAAGAAGAAGAAGAAGAACAATAAGTAAGAATTAGAAGAAGAACAAAAAGTAGGAGAAGAAGAAGAAGAGCAAGAAGCAGAAGAAGAAGAAGCGGTAGAAGAAGAAAAAGAAATTTAAGAAGATTGGAAGAAGAAAAAGAAGAAGAAAAAAGTAGTTGCAGTCCAAGTAGTAGTGGAAGAAAAAGATAAAGAAGAAGAAGGAGAAGAAGAGGAGGACGAGGGAGAAGAAGAAGAAGAAGAAGAAGAAGAAGAAGAGGAAGTAGAAGTAGGAGAAGAAAAAGAGGAGGGTAAAGAATGGGAGGAAGGAGAAGAGGAACAAGAAGAAGAAAAAGAAGAAGTGGAAGAAGAAGGCAAAGCAGAAGAAGAAGATAAAGAGGAAGAAAAGGAAGATGAAGATGAAGAACAAGAGGATGAAGAAGCAGTGGACAAAAAAAGGAAGATGGAGAAGAAGAAGAAGAAAAAGATGAAGAAAAAGAAGAAGGTGGAGAAGAAGAGGAAGAGGAAGAAGAAGAAGAAGAAGAAGAAGAAGAAAAAGAAGAAGAGGTTGAGGAGGAAGAAGTAAAAGAAGAGGAAGAGGAAGAAAAATAGGAAGGAGAAGAAGAAGAAGAAGAAGAAGAAGAAGAAGACGAAGAAGAAGAATAATGTTGAATTCATCTTCTTCTTCTACTTCTTCTTCAATTCTTCTTCTTCTTCTTCTTCTTAATCATAAAACATTAATCATAAGATTATTAATATAAAGAAATACAATTAAGAGGGCCTCATCCAAGTAAGAATAATGTTGAACTCATGTCTCAATCTCATAACCAACCATAAGCTATCTCATAATACATAAATTAATAAAGAATCCCAACTATCTAACTCAACTACAAGTAAATAAACATATCTCTTACAATTGGATGAAGGGTTTTTCATTGGATAACAGTGCAGTTGTGAATCCAAACAAAAATATTTTGAGTGAAGAAAATGATGAATAAGAAGGAGAAGAAGAAAATGAGGAAGAAGTAGAAGAAAAAGAAGATGTAGAGGAACATTAAGAAGGAGAAGAAGTGGAAGGAGCATAGGAAGAAGAGGAAGAAGATGGAGATGAAGAAAGAGAAGCAGAAGAAGAAGAAGAATAAGAAGTATAAGAAAAAGAAGAATGAAAAAAGAGAAGAAGAAGAAGAAGAAGGGAAGATGAAGGAGAAGAAGAAGAAGGAGAAGAAGAAGGAGAAGAAGATAATAAAGGAGAAGAAGGAGAAGAAGATGTAGGAGAAGAAGGAGAAAATGAAGAAGATTAAGAAGAAGGGGAAAAAGATGAAGAAGTAGAAGAAGAAGAGGAAGAGGAAGTAGAAGAAGAAGAAGAAGAAGAAAAAGAATAAGAAGAATGAGGAGAAGAAGGAGAAGAAGAGAAAGAAGTAAAAGAAGAAGGAGAAGAGGAGGAAGAAGAAGAGGAAGAAGAATGGGAAGAAGAGGAAGAAGTAGAAGACAAAGAAGAAGAAGATGTAGAGGAGGAAGAAGAAGAAGAAGAAGTAGAAGAAGAAGAAAAAAAAGAAGAAAGAGAAGAAGTAGAAGAAGAAGAACAAGAAGAAGAAGAAGAAAAAGAACAAGAAGACGATGATGAGGAAAAAGGTGAAGAAGAAGAAGAAGAAGAAGAAAAGAAAAAAAAAAGTACAAGATAAAGAAGAAGAGAAAGAAGAAGATGAAGAAGAAGAAGAAGAAGAAGAAGTAGAAGATGTAGAAGAACAAGAACTGTTACACCCTTGTGTTTGATGAGTCAAGCATAAATTTTTTATCTCATATGATCTTGCTTTAAATAAAATTGTTAATATTTAATTAAGTTAGGCCATGAACTTTAAATAACTAAAATAGTGATCTTCAAGACTCTCTGAGTCATGGTAAGCTTCAAGAAAATTCAAGACATGCACTAAAGGTTTCATATTTGATTTTCTTTTTTTTTTAAATTTGTTATGTCGAAATTTTGAGATGATGTGGCACACTAGTAATATTAGTGTTTAAAAATGTTATAAAATTAATAATTATATAATTTTTATTTTTAGGCCAAGCATTATTGATGAAAAGTATAGACATTGATATTTGATTTTTTTAAATTATTTAAGAATTATTTTTAATGAATTTTTTTTCATAGTCATTTAGAAAACTTATGATACTATGAAAATATGACATTATTTTGGTACACTTATATTTAAAATTTTTGCACAAAAATTCCCACAAGACACCCAAAAAAAACATAACTCTCGAGAATTCTCACTGTATCATTGGGCGGGTCGACCCGACCCAACTAATGGCCCGTCCAGGCTTTTAGAAATTAAAAAACATAAATATAAAAGTTGGTGGACTAACCCAGAAGGGGCACCAATAGTCCAAAGGAATTCAGGGCGCAGGCAACGCCGAACGAAACACAGCAAATTCAGCCCACAGAAAATGCTAAACGAAATAGCGTGAGATCTAGTCAACCAGAACCAAGTGATGAAATTTTGGTCAAGGAAGGGGGGAGCCAACCCCAAGCAGCTCGAGAGTCATACGAACCGAAGTCCTTATAAAGTGCAATGGCAAAGTTATTTGGGTAATGTTGGACTAAAGTCTAAAGTCCAGTTTGATCGTTAAAGTAGGCAGAAGGGGAAGCGAGATCGGATGGCTGAGATTAATCAATATAAAATGACAAGCAAGAGAATCGAACCTGGGCTGAGTAGATATGCACCAAGATGCGTAATCACTGCGATAACTATTTTAAAAGGCTAGTTGGGGGTGGATGTAGGCTCGATTTTGAGTCGAACTATCATAAAAATCTTTTGTGCTATTTTTCTTCTTATTCATGCTTAAAAGATTTAATTTTTAATTGAACTGAAAATCGAAAGAAAATTTTATTTACCACAATTCAACCACCCCCCCTCTTGTGGGGTTTTCTTAAGCACAAGAACTTCAAGAACAAAAAGAAGCAGAAAACGAAGAAGGAGAAGAGGTAAGGAAGAAGAAGAAGAAGAAGCAAGAGGAGGAGGAGGAGGTGGAGAAGGATAAGAAGAAGGTGGTGAAGGATAAGAAGAAGGTGAAGAAGAAGAAGAAGAAGAAGGAGATGAAGAAGACGAAGAAGTAGAAGGAGAAGGAGAAGATAATCAAGAAGTAGGAGAAGAAGAAGAAGAAAAAGAAGATAATGAAGAAGAAGAAGAAGAAAGAGAAGAAGAATAAGAAGAAGAAGAAGAAGAAGAAGAAGAAGATAAAGAAGAAGAAGATGAAGAATAAGAGGAGGAAGAAGAAGAAGAAGGAGAAGGAGAAGTGGAAGAAGAAGAAGAACTAGAAGAAGAAGAAAGGAAAGAGAAGAAGAAGAACCAGAAGAAGAAGAAGAAGAAGAAGAAGAAGAAGTGGGTGAAGAAGAAAAAGAAAAAAAGAGGAAGAAGAATAGGAAGAAGAAGGAGAAGAAAAATGAGGGAAGAAGG
>JAIUJO010002510.1:45000-55000 GCA_023846275.1 Vanilla planifolia
AAGAAGTGGCAGTAGAAGAAGTACAAATGATGATGAAGAAGAAGAATAAGAAGAGGAAGATGAAGAAGAAGTAGAAGAAGAAGAAGAAGAAGAAGAAGAAGAAGAAGAAGAAGAAGAAGAAAAAGAAGAAGAAAAAGTAGTAGAGGAAAAAAACAAAAAAAAGTGTATTTGTAGCAGTACTAAAAGAAGAAGAAGAACTAGAAGGGGTAGAAGAAGAAGAAGAAGAAGTAGAAGAAAAAGAAGAAGTTAAAGAAGAAGAGGAAGAAGTAGAAGACGAAGAAAAAGAAGAAGGAGAAGAAGAAGAAGAAGAAGAAGAAGAAGAATTAAAAGCAATAGAGGAACTTGAAGAAGAAGAAGAAGAAGAAGAGGAAAAAGAACGTGAAGAGGAAGAAGAAGAAAAGAAGAAAAAGAAAAATAAAAAGAAGAATAAGAGGAAGAAGAAGAAGAAGGAGAACATAAAGAAGAAGAAGAAGAAGAAGAAGAAGACGAAGAAGAAGTAGAAGAAGAAGACGAAGAAGAAGAAGAAGAGAAAGAAGAAGAAGTGGGAGAAGACGAAGAAGAAGAACAACAACAAAAAGAAGAAGAAGAGAAAGAATTAGAGGAAGAAGAAGAACAACAAAAAGCTAATAATTTGTATAAATGTGAGGAATTGCACGACAAAGTTTTTCCCAAGAAGCTAAGGAGATGGAGTGTGACATCCTTAATAGTAAGACTAATGTGACTCAAAATATCTCATACATTGTGTCAAAGCGATTAAAGATGTTTATGAATAAAGAAATAAATAAATAATCACATAAGGATTATTGAGATGAATCCAATGATTTTTGTTTTCTCTTGATCAAGCCATTTTAGGAATTATTGTGAATTATCTAATCAACATAATGTAAAGGTCACTTGATAGGACAATTAGCGATTCATAGTAATGCAACAAAATCATTATTAAACATTTTAGAAAATGAGATAAATTATATGGGAAAATTGCATTCCATTGTACTAAGGAGATCGAGCTCAACATTGTAGATCATTAAATCTATAATATATCAAAATGACTTATAAAGCTTGTCAAAGCTTTATTAAAAATATAGGAATATTGAAATAAATATTTACTTAGATACATCTAATTAAGATGAGTTTAATTAATTTTTTTTCATCTTAATCTGACCTCACTTTTGAATTACGACAAAATGCAAAAGTAAATAAGAAAAATAATATTAAAGTATTATTTTAAAATTAACAGAAAAATATAAATTAAAGTTAAAATGATATAATATGGAATATTATAATATTTTTAAAGAAAAATGTTATAAAGGCCACATGAAAAGAGATTTAGAGTTTATAAAATATCTAATCTAAGAAAAATATTTAAATAAATGACATAAATTATTCATTAAAGTAAAGGATTTAGCATAAAATCTTTGATAGTCAAATGTGATACGAATCAAAATGCTAAAAACATGCAAAAATCATAAAAAAGAAATTGCTTAAACATTTTAAAAATAAATATTTTATTAGATAGAGCTCATTGTGTAGACTCAAACAATGGTTCTTTCATCACGATCACATATTAAAATGAAGAAGCACAAATATTAATAAATAATAATAAAATATTAGTTTAATAGTAAGCGAAAGTATATTAAAGCTCTAATAGGATTAACTAAAGCAATGTAATATAACCAAATCAAAGAGATGTAAATGTAACACAAGGTGGAGATTTGGGACATAATAATATAACCAAATCAAAGTAAAAAATTGAATAAACAAGTTAAGTTATGCTTGAAAGTTACAATTTGAGATACTAAGGAGAAAAAAGATAAGTTGTACTTCAATAAAAAATTCTTATAAATTGTGAAAAACATCATGGAAAATGAAAAATTAAAAAAAAAGAAAAGAATTTTTAATTATTTAAAGGACATTAAGATCAGTCTTATGATATTTGTTTTGTCAATAATTAGAGCTCGTTTGGAGTTACAACAAAGTGAATAAGTATAAATAATTAAAAATTATTATTTTATTATTAGATGAATATATATAAAGTTAAAATGAGATAAATTGAAGAAATATAATATAATCAATTCAAATCGATGTAATAGTCACTCAATTAGAGATTTAGAGTTTCATAGTAATATGAACAAATTAAAGTGAAAATTTTCAAAATATGAGATATCTTGTACAAAAAAAGTGGTATTCCAAGGTACTACGAACATTATATATAACATCCTTGATTGTCAAATTAGGTATAAATAGAAATATCTTAAAATGTGTACCAAATAAAGAAAATGAAATATTTTAAAAATATACATATCTATTTAGAAGTATAGTGATCATCAAAATAAGCCAAATGATGCCTTTTCATCTCGATTTGGCCTCGTTTGGAATTATTATGACTTTAATTAATATAATTAAAGTAATTGAATCATAATTAAATATATAAATAATGTAATATTTGAATCTTAAATAAATATAACTAGAATCTATAAAAAGATTAACCAAAGTGATGTAAGGAGCAAAAGGAACATGATTTAGAGTTTTGTGGTAATATTATAAAATCAATATGAAATACTTGAGGAATTTATATAATTTATATAAAAAAGTATCATTGTAAGATAGTAAGGAGATCAAGATAAATATTAAAAATATAGAAATGAAGGTTTAATTCGATAGAGCTCATCGAGATGATTGTCATTTTTTTGTATCGACCAAACCAAGTATGGAATGATTATGAATTACCATTATAAAAAGGCATACCAAATAGTAAATTATTATTTGAATATTAGATAAATTGTAGTAATATAATATAGCAAAATCAAGATGATATAAACATCACACAAGAAGAGAAATTGAGTCACCTCATAAACTAAATCAAAGAAAAAAGTTTGGAGAAATCAAATAAATTTTAATTGAAAGTTACAATCTTAGTTGCATTCTTACTAAGAAGATCGACTGTAAAATCCTGGATTGTCAATTCTTGTACAAATCAAAATATCTCATAAAGTAAATAAAAAATAAAGAAATTAAAAGTTCTAAAAATTGAAAAATTTATTTCTAGTTTTATATGAGGTGATCACGACGAGTCTATTGACATTTGTTCCTTAATTGAACATTATTTAGAGTTACAAAAAATTACCAAATTAAATGAGATAAAATATTGGTAAAGTATTATATCAATATTTATTTAATAAATAATAAAGATGAAAAGAGATAATAGAAAGAAAAATTTAACATACCTAAATCTAGAAAATATAATGGTCACATGATAGAAATTAGGTATTACATAGTAATATAACGAAGTGATAAAGAAAAATATAAAAAATAATACTAAAGAGGTCAAGTGTAAAATCCTCAATCATTAAATAAGGTTTGTTTAAAAATATCTTATAAAGTATACCAAATTTGCTAGGCAATAAAAATATTTAAAGTATACAACTAATAATTATTATTATTATAGAGCTAGTGGAGATGAGCCCAATAATATTTTTTCTCTTTCAAAATTGATTTAAAATTATTGTGAATTATCAAAGGAAATAGAAATAACAATAAATTATCTTTTTAGAATTATATAAATATATATTAATGCGGGATTGAGATAAATTGTAGTTTTGAAATATTACTAAATCAAAGACATGTAAATGCAACATAAGTGAAGATAAGGAATTGAAGAAATAAGATAAATTTTATAGAGAAAGTTTTATTCATAGATACTAAGAAGAATTATTATATCTTTCATGATCATCGAAGGTTGTTCAAATCATAATTTTTTAAGAAATAGGGAGAAATTTCAAGCAAAAAAAATTTAAGAATATAAAAATTAATATGTAGTTGGATAGATCTCAAAAGATGAGTCTAACTACACAAGTTTCATCCTAATTGTGCCTTGTCTGGAATTACTATGAATTACAAAAATAAGTGAGCATAACTAGTTATATATAATTATTTGAATACTAAGTAAATATATATTAATGTTAAAATGAGATAAAGTTAAGCAACATAGTACAAGAAAATCAAAACATTGTAAATTTGTGTCAGATAAGAGGGATGTTATAGTTTCATTGTAGTATAACAAATTAACATAAAAAATCTCAAAGAATAAGATGAATTACACAAAAATGGTTTCATTCCAAGATATTGAAGAGATTGCTTGTAGCATCCTTAATCATCAAATAAAGTTCTAGTTGGAATATGTTTTAACGAGTGCCAAAATCTGAAAAAAATCAAATATTTTAAAAAATCAATATGAGTATTATTATTGATAGATATCGTTGGGACGAGTCCAAGAACATTTGTTCTATCTACATCTTATGTCAATCAAAATTAGTATGAATTACCAAACTAAATTATCATAACTATTTAAAATTTATTTTTTTAATACTATTTAAATATATATTAAAGATGAAATGAGTTAATTTTAACAAATTAATATAACCAAATCAAAATAATATAAATGTCACAAAAAGAAGAGCAAGAGTTTCTTGATAATATAATAAATTCTAAGCACAAAATTGAAGAAATTACAGAAATTGTTTGGGAAATTTGTATTTCAAGATACTTAGAAGTTCAAATGCAAACCATGAAATAATTACATATATTAAAATATAAAACATTAACATTTAATTGCTAGTACTTATCAAGATGATTCAAATGGCATTTGATTCACATCGATCAAATATTGTTTGTAATTACAAAAAACAACAAAATAAAAATGCATAAATAATAATAAATTATTAATTAAATATTAAGTAATTATATACTAATATTGAAATGAGATAAATTAAAACAATATAACATTACCAAAACATAGTGATTTAAAGGTCATAGGAAAAGAGAATAGTGTTTCATGGTACTAAAACCTAAGCAAAGCAAGGAAATTGACTAAATAAGAAATTGTACTAACACATTGCATCCTAAGATATTGAGGAGATTAAGTGAAACGTCTTTGATCATCAAAATATATAAGAGTCAAACATCCGAGACAACATGTCAAAAACCTAGAAAATAACATATTTCAAAAATAAAAAAAATATTAAATAGGATAAATCTTGCTTTGATGACTCCAATATGGTCTATTTTGACTCCATCAATCATTGATTCGAATTATTTTGAATTACAAAATAAAATATGTCTAAATAATAGAAAAATAATTATTTTATTTATAAGTGAATATATATATATATATAAAAGCTAAAATGAGACAAATTAAAGCAATACAAAAAAATGAAATGAAAACAATATAAAGACCACACGAGAGGAGAATTATAGTTTTGAGGGAAATAACATAATCAAGATGAAAAATTTTAAGAAGCGTAATAAATTAAAGGTAAAATTTGCTTTCCAATATAATAAGGAGATCAGATATATCATCTTTGAATATGATATCATGTATTAATCAAAATACCTCACAAAAGAAACTCAAAATCTTTGATACCAAATTTAAAAATATTAAAAATAAATAATTAGTAAGATAGAGTTCTTTTGTACAAGTCCTTAAAATTTGTTTCCTCTTAATGGGACCTCATTTTGAATTACTTTGAACTATCAAGCTAAATATGCATAAATAGTAATAGGTAGTTATTTTGATATTACATAAATATATATTAAATCTCAAATTAGATAAATTGAAGAAACATAATATAAGAAAATGAATGTGATGCAAAGGTCATAAGAAAAATGATTTATAGTTTAATAATAATAATATAACAAAACAATGGAAAAAAAATTTAAAGAAATGAGAAATTTTGTTCTAGAAATTTGAAGTTTGGCATTCTTTAAGGTCAAATAAGTATGAATCAAATTGTATCATAACGCATGACAAAACTCTAGAAAATAAATTATTTGAAAAATAAAAACGAACATGTAATTGGATAGTGTTTGTTCAAGAGGTCCAACAGTATTTTTTCCACATTGATTGCATCTTTCTTGTACTTATTACAAATTACCATTGTAAATAAGCATGATTAATAAAAAAAGTACTATTTTAGTCTTAAGTAAATACAAATTAGAGCTATGATTGGAGAAATTGAAGCTATTTACTATTGTCAAATCAAAGGCATACAAAGGATATACTTAAAAAGATTTGGAGTTACATAGTAATATAACAAAAATAAAAGTAACAAACCTAAAGAAATGAGATAAATTATTCAAAAGATCGAATTCAAATAACTCAGATGATTGAGTGGAGCATCCTCAATCTATAAAGAAAGTATGAATCTAAACATGTGAAGTGCATCAAAACCCAAAAAATAAAAATAATTAATCAAATAAAATTCGTCTGCATAAATCAAGCATTGTTTGTTTCATCACAAATGAACCTCTTTAAGAGTTATGACAAATTAAAAATTTTAATAACATAAAAATAATACAAAGCTAAAATTTTAATATTATTAAAATATATAGTAAACTTAAAACGAGGTACATTAAAGCCATATAATATACAAATATGAAAGGGATGTTAAGTTCACATGAGTAGTGAATTAGTGTGTTATGGTATCATAAAGAAATCAAAGAAAACAATTTGAAGAAATGAGTTAAATTATGCTGGAAAGTTGTATTCCAAGATACTTATGAGATCAAATTTACAAGAAAATTATTAAAAAAAATTAGGATTTAATAAGATAAAGGTATTAAGAAGTTTCTAATAAGATTTGTTTTGTTATATCGAGCATTGTTTTTAATTTAACAAATAACTAAACTAATTGTGCATAAATAGTAATAAATTATTATTTTAACATTTTGTACATATACATTAAAGTTGAAATTAGACAACTTAAAATATTATAATTGAATAAAGTGAAAGCAACACAATGGTCACAAGAGATGTGACTGACACTTATATAGTAGGACGAATAAATCAAAATGAAAAATTACAATTATTGGAACAAGTTGTACGAGAAAGTTGCATTCCATCATACAAAGTAGATCGAGTGTAGCATCCTCAGCTATTAAACTTGATATGAATTCAAATGCCTCATAAAGCTTTCTAGAATCCTAAAAACTTAAATATTTAAACAAATAAAAAGCAATATTTAAATATATTGACCTCGTCAAAATGACTACAACAATATTTGTTTCATAATGAACAGTCCATGCTTGGAGTTACTATAAATTATCATAGTAAATAAACACAACTATCAGTAAATTGTTATTTAAAATTTAACTAATTATATATTAAAAGGAAATAAGATAAATTAAATCAATATAGTATAGTAGAATTAAAGACCTATAAAGATCATATGAGAAGAGAATTAGATTTTTTAGAAAAATAATAAAATTTATGTGAAAAATTTGGAAAATAAATTATGTGAGAAAGTTTTATTCAATGATAACTATGGAGATAGAGTGCAATATCATCAATCAACATGTTATGTACAAAAAAAATGTTTCTTAAATTAAGCAAACATCTAGGGAAATTTTTTTTTAAAATATAAAAAATAAATATTTAATTCGATAAAGCTTGTCGAGGCAATTCTAATGATATTTGTTTTGCCTTGATTATACCTTATTTGGAATTATTGAGAATTACCAAATTAAATAACAATCAATAATATTAGAAAAAATATATAGTACAACTAAAATAACATAAATAGAAATAATTTTATATAAGAAAATTAAAATAATGTAAAAGTCATATAATAGGAGAATAAAAATTCAATGGTAATTTAATAATTCTAAACTAAAAATTTGTAGAAATAATATAAATTTTAATGAAAATTTTATTTTTAAGATATTATGAAAAAAATTAATTGTTTTGGTAAGATGCATTCAATGATATAAAGGAGATCAATTATAACATCCTCAATCATTAAATCATATATGAATTAAAATATATAGAAAATAATGAATAATTTTGAGAAAATAAAATATTTAAAAATAAGAAATGAATATTTAATAGGATAAAGCTTCTTTAAATGAGTCTAACATTATTTATTTCATCTCTATTGTACTTTATTTGGCTTAACTACAAATTTAAAGATTAAATGATCTTATATAATAATAAATTTTTATTTGGAAATTTAAACAAATATATGTGAAAGTTGACATAAGATAAATTGAAAGAATCTTATATAACCAAATAGAAGCAATCTCAATGTCACTTAAGAAGAAATCAAAGTTTTATTGTGTTGTGTCTAAATAAAGGTAAAAAATAAGACAAAATGAGATAAATTATTAAGAAAAATTATAATGCCATGTACTAAGCACATCGAGTATATTATCCTTGATCATCAAATTAGGAACGAAATTTTGTTGTTGTCCAAGCCAATGACTTTGAAAATATAACATTTGGAAATATAAAAATAAATATTTATTCGTTAAATCACTTGGAGACAAGTATAATGATTCTAAGATTCAAGAACATTTTGAATTACTATGAATTATAAAAATTAGCTATGATATATAATAAAAAAATTTATTTTTTATATATAGTAAACAAATGTTAAAGCATAAGTAAGGTAAATTGCAGCAACATAACATAACAAAATCAATGTGTTTGCAATGGTCAAACGAGAGTTCGATTAGAGTTACATAATAACACAACAAATTCAATATAAACCATTTTGAGAAATGAGATAAATTATGAATCAAAGTTTCTTTCTAAGGTTCTAAGGAGATCAATTATCACATCTTCAATCATTAATTTTGTGTGAATGAAGTTTTATCTTAAAAGCATGGAAAAAGAATAGAAAAAATCACAGGTAAAAAGATACAAAAAAAACTTTTAATTGGATAAAGTCCATCGAAACAATTCTATATATTTTTGTTTAGTCAATATATGGCATCATTTTGAATTATTGCAAATTAAAAAAATAAACTAAACTTAAAAAATAATAAATTATCTTTTTAATATTAAGTTAATATATATTAAAGCTAAAATAAGATAAATTAAGGTAATGTAATGCTACCAAAACAAGGAAATGTAAAGGTAACATGTGAAAAGGGATTGGATTTCATAGCAATATCAAAAATTCAAAACAAATTAATTAAGTTTGAAAAATTTTGAAAAAAAGTTACACTGCAAGGCACAAATAAGGTCGAGTGCAACCTCTTTATCATAAAATCAGGTACAAAACAAAATATCTTGTAAGTTATAAATATTCATAGAATAATATTATTATTATTTATTCTTTTTAATTTATTATTACATATTAATTCAAAACAAAGTCTGATGAAGAATAAGCAAAAATTATTTAACTTTTATTGATGAGCCCAATCAAACTACATGTTTATTTATTTTTAAATATATTTTTCTTAGATGTTTTCGTTCATTTCATGATTTTTTGATTTGTACCTGATTTGATGCTTGAGGATGTTACACTTTATTGTTTTATTATCTTAGGGTTCAACTTTTCTATAAAATTTATCTTATTTATTCAAATTATTTATTTTTTAAGACATATTATTATTAAAGTCTAATTCTTCTCTTATGTTATCTTAATATTATTTTGATTTTCTTATATTGCAATGTTTCAATTTATCTTCCTTCAACTTTATTCAAAAAGATGTATATTAAAATATATTTAAAATTTTTTATTTTGTATAAATTTTTCATTTTTTATAAGACATTTTTATTTGTATCAGATTTAACAATTCTGGATGTTGTCCTTCATTTCCATAGAACCATGGAATGCAGGTTTCATATTTAATTAATCTTATTTCTTCAAATTTTTTACTTTGAAGTTGTATATTTCTTTGGAATTTTAAATCTTTTTTATGTGATAATCACATGCCTTTAATATTGCTATATTACATTATTTCAACTTATCTCATTTCAACTTTAATATATAATTTTTTAATGTTAAAAAATAATTTCTTATTATTTGTGGTTATTTATATTTATCATTTGGAGTAACTCCAATTGAGATATATTCGAGATAAAACAAACATCTTTTTTAGTCAAGTAAGTGAGAAAAATTAATTTAATATTTAATTTTTTAATTTAAAATATTAGATTTTATAAGGTTTTAACATGCTTTATGAAATAGTTCAATCCTAGCATAATTTGATATTTTAA
>JAIUJO010002510.1:125000-130000 GCA_023846275.1 Vanilla planifolia
AAGAAGAAGAAGAAGAAGAAAATTATGATGATGGAGGATAAGAAGAAGAAGTAAAAGAAGAAAAAGTAGCAAAAGAAGAATAAGAAGAAGAAGTAGAAGAAGAAGAGGAATAAAAAGTAGGAGAAGAAGGAGAAGAAGGAGAAGAAATAGAAGAAGAAAAAGAAAAAGAAGAAGAAAAAGAAAAAAAACAGAAGAAGAAGAAAAACAAGAAGAAGAAAAAGAAGAAGAAGAAGAAGAAGAAAAAGAGGACATAAAAGATGAAGAAAAAGAAGCCGATGAAGAAGAAGAAGAAGAAAAAGAAAAAGAAGTAGAAGAAAAAGAAGAGGAGGAGGTAGAAGAAGTAGAAGAAGAGGTAGAAGAAGAAGAGTAAGAAGAAGAAAAATAGAAGAAGAAGAAGAAGAAGCAAAAGCAAAAGCAAAAGAAGAAAGAAGAAGAAGAAGAAGAAGAAGAAGAAGAAGAAGAAGAAGAAGAAAAAGTAGTAGAAGAAGAATAAGTGGAAGTAAAAGAAGTAGAAGAAGAACAAGAACAAGAAGAAGAAGAAAAAGAAGAAGAAGCAAAAGTAGAAGAAGTAGAAGAAGTAATAGAAGGAAAAGACATAGAGAAAGAAGAGGAAAAAGAAAAAGTAGTAATAGTAGAAGAAGAGGAAGAAGAAGAATAATAATAATATTTATAATGATAATCATAAGAATAAAAAGGAGAAGAAGAAGAAGGAGAAGAATAAGAAGAAGAAGAAGAAGAAAAAAGAAGAAGAAGAAGAAGAAGAAGGAGAAGAAGAAGAAGAAGAAGAAGAAGAAGTAGAAGAAAAAGAAGAAGAAGAAGAAGAAGAAGGAGAAGAAGAAGAAGAAGAAGATGAAGAAGGAGAAGAAGAAGAAAAAAAAGACATAGAAGAAGAAGGAGAAGAAAAAGAAGGAGAAAAGAAGAAAAAGAACTAGAACAAGAAGATGAAGAAAAAGAAGAAGAAGAAGAAGAAGAATATGAGGAAGAAGAAAAAGAAGTAGAAGTAGAGGAAGAAGAAGAAGAAGAAGAAGAAGAAGAAGGAGAAGAAGAAGAAGAAGAAGAAGGAGGAGAAGAATGAAAAGAAGAAGAAGAAAAAGAAGAAGAAGAAAAAGAAGAGGAAGAAGAAGAAAAAGCAAAAGAGGAAGAAGAAGAAGGAGGAGGAGAAGAAGAAGAAGAAAAGAAGAAGAAGAGGAAGAAGAAGCACAAAAAGAAGAATAATAAGAAGAAAAACATGAAGAAGAAGATGAAGAAGAAGAGGACGAAGAAGAAAAGAAGAGGAAGAAGAAGCAAAAGAAGAAGAGGAAGAAGAAGAAAAGAAGAGGAAGAAGATGAAGCAGTGGAAAAAAGAGAATAGAAGAAGAAGAACAAGAACAAAAAGAAGAACAAGAACGAGAAGCAGTAGAAGATGAAGAAAATGATGATGATGGAGAAGAAGAAGAAGAAGTAGAATAAGAAGAAGAAGCAGAAGAAAAAGTAGATGAAGAAGAAGAAAAAGTAGAAGAAGAAGGAGAAGAAGATGGAGAAAAAGGAGAAGAAGATGGAGAAAAAGAAAAAGAAGAAAAAGAAAGAGAAGAAGAAAAAAAATAGAGAAGAAGAAGGAGAACAAAAAGAAGAAGAAGAAGAAGAAGAAGGAGAAAAGAAGAAGAAGAAGGAGACGAAGAAAAATAAGACATACAAGATGAAGAAGAAGAAGAGAAAGAAGTCGAAGAAGAAGAAGAAGAAGAAGAGGAAGAAAAAGAAGCAGAAGATAAAAAAGTAGAGGAAGTGGAAGAAGTAGAAGAAGAGGAAGAAGAAGAAGAACTAGAAGAAGAAAAATAAAAGAAGAAGAAGAAGAAGCAGAAGTAGAAGGAGAAAGAAGAAGAAGAAGAAGAAGAAGGAGACACAAAAGAAGAAGAAGAAGAAGAAAAAGAAGCCGAAGAAGAAGAAGTAGAAGAAGAAGAAGAAAAAGAAGTAGAAGTAGAAGCAGTGGAAGTAGAAGAGGTAGAAGAAGAAAAAGAAGAAGAAGAAGAAAAACAAGAAGCAAAACTTGAAGTAGTAGAAGAAGAAGAAGAAGAAAAAGACGTAGAGAAAGAAGAGGAAAAAGAAAAAGTAGCAATAGTAGATGAGGAAGAAGAAGAAGAAGAAGAATATGAATAATAATAATAATAATAATAATAATAAGAATAAAAAGAAGAAGAAGAAGAAGAAGAAGAAAAAGAAGGAGATGAATAAGAAGAAGAAGAGGAAAAGGAAGAAGAAGAAGAAGAAGAAGAAGAAAAAGAAGAAGAAAAAGAAGTAGAGGAAGAAGAACATAAAAGTAATAGTTTTAATAGTAGTAATAGTAGTAATTAAAGAAGAAGAAGGAGAAGGAGAAGAAGAAGAAGAAGAAGAAGAAGATGAAGAAGAAGAAGTAGAAGAAGAAGAAATAGAAGAAGAATAAGAAGTGGAAGAAGGAGAGGAAGAAGTAAAAGATGAAGAAAAAAAAGGATGAAGAAGAAGAAGGAGAAGAAGATGAAGAAGAGAAAGAAGAAGAAGAAGAAGAAGAAGAAAAAAAGGAAGAAGATGAAGAGAAAGAATTAAAGGAAGAAGAAAAAGAAGAGGAAGAGAAAGAAGAAGAAGTAGAAGAATAAGAAGAACAGGAAGAAGAAGCAGAAGAACAAGAAGATGGAAAAGAAGTTGGAGAAGAAGAAGAAGGAAGACAGAAAGAAGAAGAAGAAATAGAAAAGTAAAAGAAGAAGACGAAGAAGAAGAAGACATAGAAGAATAAGAAGAAGTAGTAGAAGAAGAGGTAGAAGAAGATGAAGAAGAGGCAGAAGAAGAAGAAGAAGAAGAAGAAGACGAAGAAAAAAAAGAAGAGGAAGAGGAAAAAAAGAAGAAGAAGAAGTAGAGGAAGAAGAAGAGGTAGAAAATGAAGAAGGAAAAGAAGAAGGAGAACAAGAATGAGAAGAGGATGAACAAAAAGTAGAAGAAGACGCAAAAGAAGAAGAAGAAGAAGAAGAAGAAGAACAAGAAAAAGAAGAGGCAGAAGAAGAAGTGGAAGAAGAAGAACAAGAAGAAGAAAAGAAACAAGAAGGAGAAGAAGAGCAAAAAGAAGAAGACGAAGAAGAAGAAGAAGAAGAAGACGAGGAAGAAGAAGAGGAAGAAGAAGATGAAGAGGAAAAAGAAGAAGAAGAAGAAGAAGAAGAAGAAGAAGAAAAGGAAGACGAAGAACAAGTAAATGAAGGTGAAGAACAATAGGAGGAAAAAGTCAAAACTGAAGAAGAAGAAGAAGAAGAAGACGGAGAAGAAGAAGAAAAAGAAGAAGAAGATGAAGAAGAAGAAGTTGTAGAAGAAGAAGAAGAAGAAGAAGTTGGAGGACGAGAGGAAGAAGAAGAAGAAGAAATGAAAAAGACGAGGAAGAAGAAGTAGAAGAAAAACAAGAAGAAGAAGAAGAAGAAGAAGAGGATGAAGAAGAAGAGGAAGAGGAAGAAGAGGAAGTAGAAGAAGAAATGGAAGAGGAAGAAGAAGCAGAAGAATCCGAGGAAGAAGAAGAAGAAGAGGAAGAAGTAAGGAAGAAGAAGAAGAAGAAAAAAGATGAAGAAGAAGAAGTACAAGAAGAAGAAGAAGAAAAAGAAGACTAAAAAGCAGAAGAAGAAGAAGAAGAAGAATATGAGGAAGAAGAAAAAGAAGAAGTAGAGGAAGAAGAAGAAGAAGAAGAAGAAGGAGAAGAAGAAGAAGAAGAAGAAGTAGGAGAAGAATGAAAAGAAGAAGAAGAAAAAGAAGAAGAAGAAAAAGAAGAGGAACAAGAAGAAAAAGCAAAAGAGGAAGAAGAGGAAGAGGAAGAAGTGGAAGAAGAAGAAGGAGGAGGAGAAGAAGAAGAAGAAAAGAAGAAGAAGAGGAAGAAGAAGCACAAGAAGAAGAGTAAGAAGAAGAAAAAGATGAAGAAGAAGAAGAAGAAGAAGAAGAGGAAGAAGAAGAAAAGAAGAGGAAGAAGAAGCAAAAGAAGAAGAGGAGGAAGAAGAAGTAGATGAACAAGAAGAAGCAGTGGAAAAAAGCGAATAGAAGAAGAAGAACAAGAACAAGAACAAGAACAAGAACGAGAAGCAGTAGAAGAAGAAGAAAATGATGATGATGGAGAAGAAGAAAAAGAAGAAGTAGAATATGAAGAAGAAGCAGAAGAAGAAGTAGATGAAGGAGAAGAAAAAGTAGAAGAAGAAGGAGAAGAAGATGGAGAAGAAGAAAAAGAAGAAAAAGAAAGAGAAGAAGAAAAAAAATAGAGAAGAAGAAGGAGAACAAAAAGAAGAAGAAGAAGAAGAAGAAGAAGAAGGAGAAAAGAAGAAGAAGAAGGAGAAGAAGAAAAATAAGACATACAAGATGAAGAAGAAGAAGAGAAAGAAGTCGAAGAACAAGAAGAAGAAGAAGAAGGAGAAAAAGAAGCAGAAGATAAAGAAGAAGAGGAAGTGGAAGAAGTAGAAGAAGAGGAAGAAGAAGAAGAACTAGAAGAAGAAAAATAGAAGAAGAAGAAGAAGAAGCAGAAGAAGAAGGAGAAAGAAGAAGAAGAAGAAGAAGAAGAAGGAGACGCAAAAGAAGAAGAAGAAGAAGAAAAAGAAGCCGAAGAAGAAGAAGAAGTAAAAGAAGAAGAAGAAAAAGAAGTAGTAGTAGAAGTAGTGGAAGTAGATAAAGTAAAAGAAGAAGAAAAAGAAGAAGAAGAAAAACAAGAAGAAAAAGTTGTAGTAGAAGAAGAAGAAGAAAAAGGCGTAGAGAAAGAAGAGGAAAAGGAAAAAGTAGCAATAGTAGATGACGAAGAAGAAGAAGAATAATTATAATAATAATAATAATAATAAAGAATAAAAAGAAGAAGAAGAAGAAGAAGAAGAAAAGAAGGAGATGAATAAGAAGAAGAAGAGGAAAAGGAAGAAGAAGAAAAAGAAGAAGAAGAAGAAGAAGAAAAAGAAGAAGAGGAAGAAGAAGAAAAAGAAGAGGAAGAGGAAGAGGAAGCAGAAGAAGCAGAAGAAGAAGAAGAGGAAGAGGAAGAAGAAGAAGAA
>JAIUJO010002510.1:137500-140000 GCA_023846275.1 Vanilla planifolia
GAAGAAGGCGAAGAACAAGAACAAGAAAATGATGTTGAAGAAGAAGAAGAAGAAGAAGAAGAAGAAGAAGAAAGAGAAGATGGTGAAGAAGAAGAGGATGAAGAAGAAGAAGAAGAGGAAGAACAATGAAATGAAGAAGTTGAAGAGGTGGAGGACGAGCAAGAAGAAGAGGAATGAGAAGAAGAAGAAGAAGATGATGAAGAAGAAGAAGATGATGATGAATAAGAAGAAGAGGAAGAAGAAGAAAATGTCAAAGAAAAAGAAGAAGAAAAAGAAGAAGAAGAAGAAGCAGAAGAAGAAGAAGAAGAAGAAGAAGAAGAAGAAGGAGAAAAGTAAAAGAAGAAGATGAAGAAGAAAACATAGAAGAAGTAGTAGAAGAAGAAGCAGAAGCAGAAGTAGAAGAAGTAGAATAATAATAAGAGGAAGAAGAAGCAGAGGAAGAAGTAGTAGAAGAAGAAGAAGAAGCAGAAGATGACAAAGTGGAAGAGGAAGAAGAAGAAGATGAAGATGATGTAGTAGTAGAAGAAGAAGAAGAAGAAGAATAAGAAAAAGAATAAGAAGAAGAAGAAGAAGAAGAAGACGATGGTGAAGAAGAAGTAGAAGAAGAGGAAAAGGGATAAGTTGAGGAGGACAAAGAAGAGCAAGAAGGAGAAGAAGTACAAGAAGAAGAAGGAGAAGAGGAAGAAGAAGAAGAAGAAAATGAAGAATAAGTAGAGGAGGAGGAAGAAGAAAAATACGAAGAGGACGAGGAAGAAGAAAAATACGAAGAGGAGGAGGAGGAGGAGGAAGAAGAAGAAGAAGAAGAAGAAGAAGAAGAATAAAAACAAGAAGAAAAAGAACAAGTAGAAGAAGAAGAAGAAGAGGTAGAAGAAGAGGCAGAAGACGAAAAAGAAGAAGAAGAAAAGAAGATAGAGAAGATGATGCAGAAAAGGAAGAAAAAGAAGAAGAAGAAGAAGAAGAAGAAGAAGAAGTAAAAGAAGGAGAAGAATAAGAAGAAGAAGAAGAAGAAGAAGAAAAAGAATAAGAAAAGGAAGAAAATGTTGAAGAAGAAGAGGAAGAAAAAGAAGAAGAAGAAGAAGAGGAAGAAGAAGAATAGGAAAAAGAAGAAGAGAAAGAAGAGGAAGAAGAGGAAAAAGGAGAAGAATAAGAAAAAGATGAAGATGAAAAAGAAGAAGAGGAAGAAGAAGAATAGGAAAAAGAAGAAGAGAAAGAAGAGGAAGAAGAGGAAAAAGGAGAAGAATAAGAAAAAGATGAAGAGGAAAAAGAAGAAGAAGAAGAAGAAGAAGAAGAAGAAAAAGAAGTACAAGAAGTAGCAGAAGAATAAGAAGAAGAAGCAGAAGAACAACAAAAAGTAAAAGAAGGAGAAAAAGAAGAAGAAGAAGGAGGAGGAGGAGGAGAAGACGAAGAAGAAGAAGTAGAGGAATAAGAAAAAGAAGATGAAGAAGAGGAAGAAGTAAGACAAGAAGAGGAAGAAGAAGAAGACGAAGAAGAAGAATAGGAAGAAATAAAAGAAGAAGAAGAAGATGAAGAAGAAGAAGAAGGAGAAGAAAAAGCAGAACAAGAAGAAGAAGAAGAAGAAGAAGAGGTAGAAGAACAGGAAGTGGTAGAAGATAAGGAAGAAGAAGAAGAAGAAAAGGAAAAAGAAGGAGAAGAAGAAGTAGAAGAAGAAGAAGAGGAAGAAGAAGAAGAAGGTGTAAAAGAGGAGGAAGAAGAAGTAAAAGAAGAAAAAAAGTTTAAAAAGAACAAGTAGAAGAAGAGGAAGAAGAAGTTGAAGAAGAAGAAGAGAAAGAAGAAGAAGAAGAAGAAGAAGGAGAAGAAGAAGAGCAAGAAGTAGATAAAGAAGAAGAAGAAGAAGAAGAAGAAGTTGAAGAAGGCGAAGAAGAAAAGACTTAGAAGAAAAAGAAGAAGAAGAAAAAGAAGAAGAAGAAGAAGAAGAAGAAGAAGAAGAAAAAAAAGTAGAAGAAGAAGAGGGAGGAAAAGATGTTGAGGAAGGGGAAGAGGAAGAAGAAGAAGAAGAAGAAGACGAAGAAGTAGTAATAATAGTTGAAGTAGTAGTAGAAGAAGAAGAAAAAGAAGAATAACTAGAATTAGAAGAAGAAGAAGAAGAAGAAGAAGAAGAAGAAGAAAAAGAAGAAGAATAAGAAGAAGAAGTAGAAGATTAAGAAGAAGAGGAAGAAGGAGTAGGAGTAGCAGAAGAAGTTGAAGAAGAAGAAGAATAAGAGGATGAAGAGGATGAAGAAGAAGAAGGGGAGGAAGAAGAAGAGGAAGAAAAAGAAGAAGAAGAGGAAGAAGAAGATGAAGAAGAAGAAGTAGAAGAAGAACAGGTAGAAGAAAAAGAAGATCAAGAAGAAAAGGAAGAAGAAGAGGATGGAGAAGAAGAAAAAGGAGGAGAAGAAGAAGAAGAGGGAGAAGAAGAAGAAGAAGAAGAAGAAGAGAAATAAGAAGAAGAAGAAGTGGAAGAAAAAAAAGAGGTTGAAGAGGAAGATGAAGAATTAGAAGA
>JAIUJO010002510.1:150000-151797 GCA_023846275.1 Vanilla planifolia
GAGGGGATGAAAATGGAGAAGAAGAAGAAGAAGAATAAAAAGAAGAAGAAGAAGCAGAAAAAGAAAAAGCTTAAGAAGAATTAGAAGAAGAGGAAGAAGATGCTGAAGAATAAGAAGAAGAAGAAGAAGAAGAAGAAGTATAAGAAAAAAGAGAAAGGAGCAGAAGAAGAAGAAGAAGAAGAAGAGGAAGAACAAGAAGAAGAAGATGAAGATAAAAAGGAAGAAGAAGAAGAAGAAGAAGTGGTAAAAAGATGAGGAAGAGGAAGATGAAAATTAAAAAGAAGGAGAAGAAGAAGCAGTGGGGGAAGATGATGAAGAAGAAGAGGATGAAGATGAAGAAGAAGAAGAAGTAGATGAAGATGATGATGGTGATGATGAAGAAGAAGAAGAAGATGATAAAGAAAAAGAAGAAGAAGAAGAAGAAAAAGAAGAAGAAGAAGTGAAAGAAGATGAAAAATTAGAAGAGTAGGAAGAAGAAGAAGAAGAAGAAGAAGAAAAAGAACAAGAACAAGAATAAGAAGATAAACAAGAAGTAGAAGATGAAGAAGAGGAAGGGGAAGAAGAAGAAGAGGAAGAAGTGGAAGAAGAAAAAGAAGAAGAAGAACAAGAAGAAGAAGAAGAAGAAGAAGAGAAGCAAGAGGAGAAAGAAGGGGAAGAAAAATAAGAAGGAGAAGAAGAAGAACAATAACAAAAGGAAGAAAAAGAAGGAGAAGAAGAAGAGGAAATAGAAGAAGAAGAAGAAGAAAAAGATGTAGTAGAAGAAGAAGAAGTAGAAGAAGAAGATGATGAAGAAGAAAAAGAAGAAGAAGAAGAGATGGAAGAAGCGAAAGAAGAAGTTGAAAAAGAAGAAAGAAAGAAGAAGCAGAAGAAGAATTAGAAGAAGAAGAAGAAGAAGAAGAAGAAGAAGAAAAAGTAGAAAAGAAGAAGAAGAAGAAGAAGAAGAAAGAAGAAGAAGAAGAAGAAGAAGAGGAAGAAGAGGAAGAAGAAGAAGAAGAAGAAGAAGAAGAAGACGAAGAAGTTGAAGAAGAAGAGGAAGAAGTAGATGAAGAAGAAGAGGAAGAAGTTGAGGAACAAGCAGAAGAAGAAGATGAAGAAGAAGTTGTAGTAGTAGTAGATGAAGAAGAAGAAGAAGAAGAAGGAGAAGAAGAAGAAGAAGATGAAGAAGAAGAAGAGGGAGAAAACAAGGAGAAGGAGAAGGAGAAGGAGAAGAAGAAGAAGAAGTTGAAGAAGAAGTAGAAGAAGAATAAGAAAAGAACAAGATGAAGAAGGAGAAGAAGAAGATGAAGAACAAGAAGAAGAAGAAGAAGACATAGAAGTTGTGGTGCAAAAGAAGAAGAAGAAGTAGAAGAAGAGGAAGAGGAAGAACCCAAAGAAGAAGAAGAAGAAGAAGAAGCAGAAGAGTAAGAAGCAGAAAAAGAAAATGAAGATGATGATGAAGAAGGAGAAGAGGTGGAAGTTGTAGTAGTAGTAATAGTACTATTAACAGTAGTCGTACAAGAAGAAGAAGAAGATGATGATGAAGAAGAAGAAGAATAAGAAGAAGAAGAAAAGAAAAACGAAAGAAAGATGAAGGGGAGGAAGAAGAAGAGGAAGAGAAAGAGGAAGAAGAAGAAGAAGAGGAAGAAGAGGAAGAACAAGAAAAGAAAGAAGAAGATGATTAACGAACTGAAGAAGGACAAAAAGAAGCAAAAGAAGAGGAAGATGAAGATGAGAAGGAGAAGAAGAAGAAAAGAAGAAGATGAAGAAAAAGAATGGAAGAAGTAGAAGAAGAAGAAGTAGAAGATTAAGAAGAAGTAG
>JAIUJO010001441.1:7500-17500 GCA_023846275.1 Vanilla planifolia
GAGGAAGAGGAAGAAGAAGAAGAAGAAAAACTAGAACAAGAAGAACAAGAAGAAGAAAAAGTAGTAGTAGTAGAAGAAGAAGAAGAAGAAGAAAAAGGAGGAGAAGAAGAGGGAGAAGGAGAAGGAGAAGAAGAAGGAGAAGAAGGTGAAGAAGAAGAAGAAGAAGAAGAAGGAGAAGAAGAAGAAGGAAAAGAAAAAGAAAAACAAGGAGGTGGAGGAGAAGAAGAAGACGAAGAAGGAGAAGAAGAAGGAGGAGGAGGAGGAGAAGAAGAAGAAGATGATGAAGAAGAAGTAATAATAGTAGTAGTAGAAGAACAAGGACAAGAACAACAACAAGAAGAAGAAGAACATGAAGAAAAAGTTGAAGCAGAAGAAAATGAAGAAGAAGAGGAGGAAGAAGAAGAAGAATAAGAAGAAGAAGCAAATGATGATGATTATGAAGAAGGTGAAGAAGAAGAAGAAGAAGAAGAAGATTGAGCAGAAGAAAAAGTTGAAGAAGAGGGAGAAGAAGAAGAGGAATAAGAAGGAGGAGGAGAAGAAGAAGAAAAAGAAGGAGAAGAAGAAGAATAAGAAGACGAAGAAGAAGAAGAAGAAGGAAAAGAAGAAGAAGAGGAAAAAGAAGGAAAATAAGAGGAATAATTATAATAATAATAATAATGACAACAATAATAAAAATAATAATAGTAATAATAATAATTAAAAAAGAGTAATACTGATAATAAGAAAAATTTATATTAACAATGATAATAATAAAAGAAGAAGAAGAAGAAGAAGATGAAGAAGGAGAAGAAGAAGAAGATGAAGAAGGAGAAGAAGAAGAAGAAAAATAAGAAGAAGAAGTAGAAGATGAAGAAGAGGTAGAAGAAGAAATAGAAGACGTTGAACAAGAGGAAGTAGAAGAAGCAGGAGGAGAGGACAAAGAAGAAGAAGAAGAAGAATAAGAAAAAAAATATGAAGGAGAAGAGGATGAAGCATAAGAAGGAGGAAAAGAAGAAGAAGAACATAAAGGAGGAGGTGGAGAAGGTGGAGAAGAAGAAGAATTAAAGGAAGAAGAAGAATAGGAAGAAGAAGACGAAGAAGAAGAATAAGAAGAATAAAAATAAGAAGAAAAAGAAGTAGAAGAATAAGAAGATGAAGAAGAAGAGGAAGTAGTAGTAGTAGAAGAAGTAGAAGAAGAAGACAAAGAAGAAGAAAAAGGAGAAGAACAAGAAGAAGAAAGAGAAGTAGAAGAAGAATAACAAGAAGAAAGAGAAGAAGAAGAAGAAGAAGTGAGAAGAAGGAGAAGATGAATAAGAAGAAGAATAAGATGAAGATAAGAAGAAGGAGAAGAATAAGGAGAGGAAAATTAAGAAGATGATGAAAAAAAGGAGTAAAAGAAGAAGAAGAAGAAGAAGAAGAAGAAGAAGAAAAAGAAAGAAGAGTAGAAGAAGGAGAAGAAGAAGAAGAAGAAGGAGAAGAAGAAGAAGAAGAAGAAGCAGGAGAAGAAGAAGAAGAAGAAGAAGAAGAAAGAGAAGAACAAAAAATAGTAGAAGAAGAATAAAAAGAAGAAGAAGAAGAAGAAAGAGAAGAACAAAAAATAGTAGAAGAAGAATAAAAAGAAGAAAAAGAAGGAGACGGAGGAGAAGAAGAAGAAGGAGAAGAAGAAGAAGAAAAAGAAGAAGAAGAAGAAGAAGAAGAAGAAGAAGAGGAAGAAGAAGAAAAAGGAAAAGAAGAGAAGAAGCTAAAGAAGAAGAAAAAGAAGAAGAAGGAGAAGGAGAAGAAGAAAAAAGAAGAGGAAGAAGAAGAAAAAGGAAAAGAAGAGAAGAAGTAGAAGTAGAAGAAGAAGAAGAAGAAGAACAAGAACAAGAAGAACAAGAAAGAGAAGAACCAAAAGTAGTAGTAGTAGTAGTAGAAGAAGAAGAAGAAGAAGAAGAAGAGGTGAACAAGAAGGACTAGAAGAACAAGAAGAAGAAGAAGCAAAAGAAGAAGAAGAATAATAAGAAGGAGACAAGGATGAAAAAGAAGTTGAAGAAGAAGAAGAAGAAGGAGAAGATGGAGAAGTAGAAGATGGAGAGGAAGATGAAGAACAAGTAGAAGTAGAAGAAGAAGAAGAAGGAGAAGAAGAAGAAGAAGAAGAAGGGAGAGATGATGAAGAAGAAGAGGAAAAAGATTAAGAAGAAGAAGAGGAAGAAGAAGAGAGGAAGAAGTACAAGAAGAAGAAGAAATGGAAAAAGAAGAAAAAGAAGAAGAAGAAGAAGAAAAAGAAGTGGAAGAAGAAGAAGAAGAAGAAGAGGAACAAGAAGAAGAAGAAGAAGAAGATTATGAAAAAGAAGGAGATGGTGAAGAAGAAGAAGAAGAAGAAGGGGACGAAAAAGAAGAAGAAGAAGAAGAGGAAGAAGAAGAAGAGGAAGAAGAAGAAAAAGAAGAAGTGGAAGAAGAAGAAGAAGAAGAAGAAGAAAAAGAAGTAAAAGAATGTTACACCCTTGTGTTTGATGAGTCAAGCATAAATATTTATATTTCATATAGGCTTGTTCTAAACAAAATTGTTAATATTCAATTAAGACAAGCCCTGAACTTTAAATTCCTTAAATAGTGGTCTTCAAGGTTCTTGAAGTCATGGCAAGCCTCAAGAAAATTGAAGACATGTACTAAAGCTTTCATACTTGATTTTCTTTTTATTTTTCTTAAATTTGATATGTCAAAATTTTTAGATGATGCGGCACACTAGTAGTATTAATAGTTAAAAATGTTATAAAATTAATAATTATTGAATTTTTATTTTGGGGCCAAGCTTTATTGACGAAAAATATAGACATTGGTATTTGATTTTTTAAAATTATTTAAGAATTATTTTTCATGAAATTTTTTTGGTAGTCATTTAGAAAACTTATAATACTACGATAATATAAAATTATTTTGGTACACTTATATTTAAAATTTTTGCACAAAAATTCTCACAAAACACCTTAAAACAACGTTACTCTCGGGAATTTTCACTTTAGCATTGGGAGGGTCGACCCGACCCGACCAATGGCCCGTCCAGGCTTTTAGAAATTTTAAAAAAAAGAAATAAAAATTGGTGGACTGACCCAACAGGGGCGCCCGTAGTCCAAAGGAATTCAGGCCGCATGCAATGCCGAATGGAGCACGGCAAATTTAGGCCGTAGGCGACGCTCCATAGAACGGCGAATTCAGCCCACAGGCAATGCTAAAAGGAACAGTGCAAGATCAAGTCAACCTGAACTAGGTGATGAAATCCTGGTCAAGGAAGGGTGGAGCCAACCCCAAACCGGCTCGAGAGTAACAGGAAGTGAATTAACTTTAAAGCAAAATGGCAAAGAATTTTTCGCGATGTGCGATTAAAATCCAACCTTAATATCAAAGAAGTTAGAAGGACAAGCACGATCAGACGACTAAGATCATTCAGCGTAAAATGACATGTAAGAGAATCGAACCCAGACTGTGCAGATATGTGTTAGGACGCATAACCATTGAGGTAAAGTGTTTTTAATTTGAATTAACTCTGGACACATTATATTAATACATATAGGGCAGCGTGCGAGCAATCCAAATGCTCAGATCAAGCCAGCCCAGATCGAACGGACGGGATTAATCTCAAACGGTAAATTTGAGATTCAATCCGTGCCGTCCGTGTTTGGGCTCGAATCGGACGGTAGCTGCTTTCCGTCCATTACCCAAACGGCTAGTTGATTTTAAGAGTCGTTGAGAGTGGTTTTAGAGCTAAAATTTAAGCTCTATAAATAAGGAAGAATGAAGAACTTCTAGAGGTTACATTTGCTAAGATCTCAAAGCTTTCAGATCACGACTTCGAGCAAAATCAAGTGAATACGGTGCTTCCAATTTCATAAAGACAAAGTGGCATGAAGGATTCCAAAATTAGAGGTTATTGCTTCAACAATCTCTCAATCTCTATTCCTCTATTTTTCGGTCTTGTGTGCCTCTTATTTCACTTAAAGTTATTTTAAGTTTTGCCAATTTTTGTATTCTTTTCTTTGGGGTAAGGGCATCCCGACATTGTGCAAAAGCCCGGGGTTTGAGTTGAGCCCGAAAAAACTCAAGTAGTTTCGGGATTAGCCGTAGGAAAAATCCCAAGTAGGTTTGAGGTGAACCGTACGAAAAACCTCGATTGTAATTTGGTATTTTTAGTGTTGTTTTTTCCCATCACTGGTTGGGGGTGGATGTAGGCTCGATTTTGTGTCGAACCACCTTAAAAATCTTTTGTGTTATATTTCTTCTTATTCGCGCTTAAAAGATTTAATTTTTAATTGAAACCTGAAATCAAAAGAAAATTTTATTTACCATAATTCACCCCCCTTCTTGTGGGATTTCCTTAAGCACAAAGAACTTCAATTGGTATCAGAGCGAGGAATCCCAATTTATGTGAGTAACATCACGTGGGAGATCCGCTTATGCTAAGAGAAGGTTTTCTCATAATTTTTGTGGTTTTGAGATTTTTGGTTTTATGGCTTCTTCTTTGGTTGAGATGAGTGCAACTTTGTGTGAAAGTTTTTCTTCAAATCGGCCTCCCTTATTTAAAGGAGAATTTTACTTGTATTGGAAGAATCATTTTAGAATTTTTATTCAATCTATTGATTTAGAATTATGGGAAGTTATGACTAAGCCTTGTGAACTTCCTAGAAATTCTTCTACTAATGAAGTCAAGCCTTTTAGTGAGCTTAATGTTGAGCACAAAAGATTGGCTCAATTAAATGCTAGGGCAATGAACTATCTTCATTGTAAAATTTCTCTTAGTGAGTTTACACAAATTATGAATTTGCATACGGCATTTGAGGTGTGGAAAAAACTTGAAGTAACTTATGAGGGCACCTCACAAGTGAAAGAGACAAAAATTAACATCCTCACCCATGACTATGAACTTTTTAGAATGAATCCCGATGAGAGTATTAAAAGCATGTTTTTATGGTTTAATGATATTACAAATGGCTTGGCAAATCTTTGGAGGTTATTCTGAAATGGTGACCTTGTAAGAAAAATTTTGAGAATCCTTCCAAAGGAATATGATCCCCTTGCAACAGCTATTAAAGCAGCTAAAGATATTAACAAACTTTCATTGGATGAACTCATTGGGGAACTTCTCACTACCAAAATAGAGATGTCAAGGAGACTTATGGAAGAGGCTTCTACAAGCAAGCTAAAGCATGAAAGGAAGAAGGAAGAACCCTTGGCCTTCAAAGCCACCAAATGTGATTCATATTCTACTTCCACCTTTTCCATAGATTTGGACGATGAAGTAAGTTTTCATTTTATTGGTTTAGCAAAAAATTTGGCAAAGAGTTTTCTTAATAGGAAATGGAAGAAGAAGAGCAATAAGGAAATGAAGAGGCCACCAACTTGTTTTGAGTGTGGTCAAACCGGTCATATTAAACCAGAATGTCCAAAACTTAAGGACAAGCATATGAAGGAGGAAAACAAAAAGAAGAAGAGCTTGAAGAAAAAGAAACCTTTCCAAGCTACATGGAGTGCCTCCGAAGATTCGGATGTTTCAAGCTCAAGTAGAGGAGAAGAAGGGATGATTTGTTTTATGGAAAATGAGGCATCTTCAACATCTTCAAGTGAAGAAGAAGAAGAAAATGAGGTAAGCTCTTGGACAAGAGATATTCTTGAAAGTAATTATATTGAAATTATGAATGCCTTGACTTCTTTAATGAGTGCTCATAAAAAATTAAAAAAGTTTTACAAAGAAAAAGTTGAATTGCTTGATTTTGTTTTGAAAGAAGATGAAAAGAAAAAGATAGAAAATCAACATATATGTGATGAAAAGGCTTCCCTTATCATTGAAAATACTTCTTTAAAGCATGATATTTTAGTTTTGAAAGAAAAAATACAATTTTTTGAGCATGCTAGAGTAAGGAAAACATCATATACTTCTTATTCTTCACATAACTTCAATTTTGAAAAACCTAAATACTTAAGCATGCCTAGGCCATAAAATATTATTTGCTTTTATTGTTATAAACTTGGACATACTACAAAAGATTGCTTTTTTAGAAGAAATATGTATGCACAAAAACAAAATGTTAGATGGATTGTTAAGAATGAGAACACGCAAATTCCATTTAGTGTTCAACCCAAGCTTTTCTTGGGTTCCTAAGAGTAAAACTTAGAAAACTAGAAGAAAAGGTCTCCAAAATATTTGGAGACATTCTAGGATAGGTTTAGGATACTTAGAAAACTTAAATTGATGATTTTATTTAGTGGCATACTTCTAATTTAAATTTTACACCTTATACAGTCAAAACCAAGAAGAAAATCAAAATTCACATCTTGGGTATTGGATAGTGGATGTTCAAGACACATGACTGGAGACAAAAGTAAGTTCAAATCATTGAGATCAGGTCCAAATAGAAAGGTGACTCTAGGGGACAATAGAAAGAAAAGAATCATTGGAATTAGAGATGTAAGTACGACAAACTTTACCCTTTCAAATGTATTTTTAGTAGACGATTTAGAATTTAATTTAACTAGTATTAGTCAACTTTGTGATAATGAATTTGATATTATTTTTAATACAAAAGTTTGCAAAATCATGAAAGATAATCTTGAATTACTTGTAGGAAAAAGAAAATGTGATACCTATGTAATTAGATTTGAACAATTAGAAGCTAGTTGTTTGGAATGCTTAATGACCTAATCTAATGAAAACTTACTATGGCATAGAAGATTAGGCCATGTGAGATACTCCACCTTGAAGAAGATTACGAAGTTAGATGTAGTTAGAGGGCTTCCCAAAGCAAGTAAATCAAGTTGGGAGTTGTGTGAATCTTGTCAAAAAGGGAAACAAGTCAAATCTTCTTTCAAACCTCAAAATGAATTAACAACTAGTAGACCTTTAGAAAAAATTTATTTAGATCTTTTTGGTCCAATACAACCTTTGAGTTTTGGAGGAAAACAATATGCATTTGTTATAGTTGATGATTTTTCTAAGTATACTTGGGTAATTTTTCTTAGACATAAACATGAAGCATTTAAGAATTTTGAAGGCTTGATTAGAGAGTTAGAAAGACAACATAGTCTAAAATTAGTTTGTATACAAAGTGATAATGGGAGTGAGTTTAAGAATGAATATTTTAGTGAGTTTTGTAAAGCAAAAGGAATCAAACACCAATTCACATGCCCATACATACCACAACAAAATGGTGTGGTAGAAAGGAAGAATAGAACATCAGTCGAGATGGGTAGAACCATGTTAGTCGAATATAGCTTACCCAAATATTTTTGGGCTGAAGCTATTAGCACAGCATGTTACATTATAAATAGGGTTAACTTGAGACCAAAGTTGAAGAAAACCCCTTATGAATTGCTTAGGAAGAAAAAATCGGATCTAAGTTATTTTCATGTTTTTGGTTGTAAGTGCACTATTCTTAAGAATGAGAGAGCAAAATTTGGAAAGTTTGATGAGAAAGCAAGTGTATGAATCTTTTTAGGGTATTCATCAACTAGAAAAGCATATAGAGTTTTTAATCTAGAATCTCATAAGGTAGAGGAAACAATGTATGATGTGTTTGATGAAACAATCCAACTAGTTAGTGAGAAGCATTTAGAAGATGAAATAAAATTAGTTAAGAATTTAGATTTGAATAAAAATGACGAAAAAATAGAAAATCTAGAGGTAGAAAAAAAAAGAAAGTAATTTACCTAAAGGATGGAAATTTGCAAACTCATATCCAAAGGATTTGATCATTGGAGATGTGAACCAAGGAGTGAAGACTAGAGCCTCAATTAGAGATATAGATCATAGTGCCTTTGTGTCACTTTTTGAACCTAGCTTTATAGAAGAAGCTCTTAGGGATGATTATCAGGTTCAAGCCATGAATGAAGAGTTAGACCAATTTGAAAGAAATCATGTTTGGGAGTTAGTACCAAGACCTAGTGATTAACAAGTCATTGGTACTAGATGGGTCTATAAAAATAAATTAGATGAAAATGGTGTATTAATTAGAAATAAGGCTATACTTGTTGCTAAGGGATATAATCAAATAGAAGGTATTGATTTTGAGGATTCATTTGCACCTGTAGCTAGGTTAGAAGCAATTAGATTACTTTTAGCATATTCATGTTATAACAATTTTAGATTGTTTCAAATGGATGTAAAAAGTGCTTTCTTATATGGATTAATAGAAGAGGATGTGTTTGTAGAACAACCACCAGGTTTTGAAAATCATACACAAGATAATTATGTCTACAAGCTTAAGAAAGCTCTTTATGGCCTTAAGCAAGCTCCACGTGCATGGTACCATAGTTGAGTAATTATCTAGTAGAAAGTGGCTTTAGAAAGGGAAAATCAGATACTTCATTATTTCTAAAGTCATTAGGAGATGATTGTTAATTGTTCAGATTTATGTTGATGATATTATTTTTGGTAGTACAAAAGAAGAAATGTGTAGAGAATTTGGAGATCTTATGACAGGAATTTGAAATGAGCATGATGGGTGAGCTAACGTTTTTCTTAGGATTGCAAATAAGACAACTAAAAGATGGTATTTTTATTTCTCAAACAAAATATTTGAAAGAAATGTTTAAAAATAATGGATATGAAAATATGAAACCTAGAAAAGTTCCCATGAATCAATCTATTCACTTAGACCTAGATGAATAAGGGAAAACCATAAACCAAAAACTTTATAAAAGACTTATAGGATCTTTATTATACCTTACAGCTAGTAGGCCTGATATTCTATTTAGTGTTGGATTATGTGCTACGTTCCAAGCAAACCCAAAGGAAAGTCACTTAAAAGCTGTTAAAGCAATCTTCAAATATTTGAAGGGAACTATGACTCTAGGATTATGGTATCCTAGAAATGACCTTTCTTGTGAACTCATTGGCTATACAGATTTAGATTTTGGAGGATCTAGAGTGGATAGGAAGAGCACATCAGGGACATGTCAATTCTTGGGACATTGTCTTATTTCATGGTCAAGCAAAAAACAAAATTGTAGAGCCTTGTCAACAACAGAAGCTGAATATGTTGCAGCTGGAAGTTGTGTTGCTCAAGTACTATGGTTAAGACAACAACTTCAAGACTATGGTTTAAAAGTCACACATACACCTATTAGAATTGATAATATTAGTAATTAGTATTAGCCAATAATCAAGTTCATCATTCTAGGACTAAGCACATAGATGTTAGATATCACTTTATTAGAGACCAAGTGGCAAAAGGATTAGTAGAATTAGAGTATGTTCCTACTAAGCTTGAATTGGCTGACATTTTTACCAAACCCTTACCATCAGAGTAATTTCAAACATTGAGAGAACAATTAGGAATTTTAGACATTGCTTAGGGTTCACTCCCTTTTGATGGTGTCAAAAGGGGAGAATAGTTAGGAGTTAGGGGGAGCATAAAGATAGGGGGAGCAAGATAATTATTAATCTCCTCCTTAAGAATTTTCTTCTTAAAAGTTTATTTTTATTCATTTTATCATTTTTTATAGATTTAAAACATTTATGTCTTGCCATCATCAAAAGGAGGAGATTGTTACACCTTAGTGTTTGATGTGTCAAGCATAAATGTTTATATTTCATATGGGCTTGTTCTAAAAAAAATTGTTAATATTCAATTAAGACAAGCCATGAACTTTAAATGACTAAAATAGTGGTCTTTAAGGCTCTTGGAGTCATGGTAAGCTTCAAGGAAATTGAAGACATGTACTAAAGCTTTCATACTTGATTTTTTTTTTATTTTTCTTAAATTTGATATGTCCAAATTTTGAGATGATGTGGCACACTAGTAGTATTAAAAGTTAAAAATGTTATAAAATTAATAATTATTGAATTTTGATTTTTGAGCCAAGCATTATTAACGAAAAGTATAGACATTGGTATTTGATTTTTTAAAATTATTTAAGAATTATTTTTCATGAAATTCTTTTGATAATCATTTAGAAAACTTATAATACTATGATAATATAAAATATTTTGGTACACTTATATTTAAAATTTTTGCACAAAAATTCCCAAAATACACCCTAAAACAACGTT
>JAIUJO010001441.1:45000-47500 GCA_023846275.1 Vanilla planifolia
AAAAGAAGAAGAAGAAGAAGAAGAAAGGAAGAAGAAGAAGAAATAGAAGGACAAGAGTAAGAATAAGAAGAAAAAGAAAGACGAAGAAGAAGAAGAAGAAGAAGAAGAAGAAGAAGGAGAAGGAGAAGGAGAAGAAGAAGAAGAAGAAGAAGAAGAAGAAGAAGAAGAAGAAGAAATCGAAGAGGAAGAAGAAGAAGAAGAAGAAGAAGAAGAAAAAGAAAAAGAAGAACAATAAGAAGAAAAAGTTGAAGAAGAAGAAGAAGAAGATGAAGAAGAAGGAAGAAGAGGAGGAGGAGAAGAAGAAGAAGAAGAAGAAGAAGTTGAAGGAAAAGAAGACAAAGAAGAGGACGAAGAAGAAGAAGAATAGAATGAAGAAGAAGAAGAAGAGTAAGAAAGAAGAGGAAGGAGATGAGGAAGAAAAAAAAGATGTAGAAGATGAGAGGGAAGATGAAGAAGAAGGAGAAGAAGAAGAATTAGAAGAAGTAAAAGAAGCAGTAGAAGAAGAAGAAGAAGAAGAAGAAGACGATGATGATGATGAAGTAGAAAATAAGGAAGAGGAATGTGAACAAGAAGAAGACAAAGAGGAAGGAGTAGTAATAGAAGAAGAAAACAGGAAGAAGAAGAAGTAGAAGAAATAGAAGAAGAAAAAGAAGACTAAAAAAGGAAGTGGTTGAGGAAGAGGACAAAGAAGAAAAAAATGGAAAGAAGAAGAGGAAAAGGAAGAAACAGAAGAAGAAGAAGAAGAAAAGAAGAATTTGAAGTAATAGTCGTAGTAGAAGTAGTAACAGAAGAAGAAGAAGAAGAGGAAGAAGAAGAAGAAGAAGAAGAAGAAGAAGGAAGAAGAAGAAGAAGAAGAAGAAGAAAAGAAAAAGATAAGAAAGAAGAGGAAAGAAGAATAAGATGCAGAAGATGAATTACTAAAAAGAAGAAGAGGAAGAAGAAGAAGAAGTAGAAAAAGAATTAGAAGAAATAGATGAAGAAGAAGTGAAAGAAGAAGAGGAAGAAGAAGAAGAAGAAAAGATGAAGAAGTGGAAGGGGAAGAAAAAGTTGAAGAAGAAGAAATGTTAGAAGACGAAGAAGAGGAAGAATAGGAGGAGGAAGCAGAGGAAGAGGAGGAGGAGGAGAAGAAGAATAACAAAAAGAAAAAGAAGAAGCAGTCATAGTAGAAAAAGAAGAAAACAAGAAAGAGAAAAAAAATGATGAAGAAGAAGAATTAGAAGAAGTAAAAGAAGAAGAAGAAGAAGAGAAGTGGAAGAAGAAGAAGAAGAAGATGAGGAAGAGGAAGAAGAAGAAGAAGAAGAAGAATAAGAAGAAGGAAAAGAAGAAGGAAGGAGAGGAAAAGGAAGTGGAAATGGAAGAAGAAAAGGATGAAGAAGAAAAAATAGAAGAAGAAGAAGAAGAGGAAAAAGAATAGGAGGGGGAGGAGGAGAAAAAGAAGAAGAAGATGATGAAGAACAAACAATTGAAGAAGAAAAAGAGGAGGAAAAAGAATAGGAGGGGGAGGAGGAGGAGGAGAAAAAGAAGAAGAAGATGATGAAGAAGAAGAAGAAGAGGAAAAAGAAGAAGACGAAGAATAAGAAGAAGAAGAAATAGATAAAGAAAATGAAGAAGAAGAAAGTGAAGAAGAAGAAGAAGAAGAAGAAGAAAAAGAAGAGAAAGAAGTAGAAGAAAAAAATGAAGAAGAAGAAGAAGAAGAGGAAGGAAGAAGAGGAAGAAGTAGAATTCGAAGAACTAGAAGAAGAAGAAGAGGTGGAAGAAGTAGAAGAAGTAGAAGAAGTAGAGGAAGAAGAAGAACAAGGAGGAGAAGAAGTAGTATAAGAAGAAGAAGAAGAATTAGTAGAAGAAGAAGAAAAAGAAGGGCAAGGAAAGGAAGAAGAAGAAGAGGAAGAAGAACAAGAACAAGAAAAAGCAGGAGAAGAAGAAGAAGAAGAATAAAAAAGAGAAGAAGAAGAAAAAGAAGGAGAAGGAGAAGAAGAAGAAGAAGAAGAAGAAGAAGAAGGAAAAGAAGATGAAAAAGATGTAGGAGAAGAAAAGAAGAAGAAGAAGAAGAAAAGAAAGAAGAGGAAGAAGAAGAAGAAGAAGAAGAAGAATAGAAGAAGAAGAAGAGAAGGGAAAAAAAGGAAGGACAAGAGGAAGAAGAAAAAGATGTAGAAGATGAGGGGGAGGATGAAAAAGAAGGAGGAGAAGAAAAAGAATTAGAAGAAGTACAAGAATCAGTAGAAGAAGAAGAAGAAGAAAAAAAGTGAAGAAGACGAATGTGAAGAAGAAGAAGAAGAGGAAGAAGTAGTAGTAGAACAAGAAAAAGAAGAAGAAGTTGAAGAAGGAGAAGAAGAAGAAGAAAAAGAAGACCAAAAGAAGAAGTCGAAGAAGCGGACTAAGAAGCAGAAAAAATGGAAGGAAGAAAAGGGGGAAGAAGACGAAGAAGAAGAAGAAGAAGAAGGAAAAAAGAAGAAGAAGAAAAAGAAGAAGAAGAAGAAGTAGAAAATGAAGAAGAAGAAAA
>JAIUJO010001441.1:50000-57500 GCA_023846275.1 Vanilla planifolia
GAAATTCCCTAGCATTTGATTTCTAATTACGAAAGTATTTTTTAATACACTTGAAGTATATTGATTGTTCCCCAATAACAAAAGGGTTTTTTCCCATAAATACTACAAATTTGATTCTATAGGACTTGGCAAAATAGCTCTGTAACTTTGGGAGAAAGGGTGCCCTCTCATAAAAGGGGTCACAGTGACCATCTACGAATGGATTGAAAAAGGCATAAGCCTCGGAGGACCAAAGGGAATTTCTGCTTCCATTCCGCAGATTGTTAAAAAAACTGCGAATTCTAATTGTAATTGGAATTGAACCATGATCTCAATATAAGGCCTCCTAGTTTAACATCTCCTATTTTCATTTGCGAATCCAGATACTCTATAAACATAGGGACTCCAACCATAACATAATTGATAGATCCTTGGTATCCTCTTACCTAGCAGGCAAAGATGGGCCGATTCATTTAGATCGACAGGAGGGCCCAACTCCGTTGCGGTTTATGAATGTCTATGGGGTGGACTTGATTTGTACATTCTGGAATAATTTAATATTTCAATTACTGAACCATTATCTTGTACAAAGTTTCACATGATCCACACTACAATATGGGGTGAAAAGAAAAAGCCAAAATAAGTGATTTGTGTTTAGCCCTTATCAAAATAAAACTAATTTTTGAACCCCGACGTTCTCGCTTCTGCTTCCTCCACACTTGCTTGTGTGCCTCATGGCCCCATAGTAGCAACAAAGAATGTGCTGAGCGCTAAAGACTTTTCGAGATATCTCCTCTAAATCATTGGTATGACTATCGAAATCGTGAGCATCAGGCTTATTTCTTCCCTTATTTTTTCCCTCCCCCATATCCCAAGCAAAATATGCACAAGGAAAGAGCAATATGTCGGATCATCCTACAAAAACAAAATGGTCCCTTCGTAACCAATCATCCATAATATCAAATAAATCATTTGTGAGCCTACTTGGATATTGGGCATTTACTTCCAAGAACTAAATAGTAGGTTAGGATCAACCTCATGAAAACCTAAATCTGCTAATGAAGGTTACAGATTTGGTCAAGAAGAAGAACTTATAACCTCATAGCAGCTCATGGTTATTTTGGTCGACCGATCTTTCTATATGATAGTTTCAACAATTCTCGTTCCTAACATTTCTTTCTGGCTGCTGCCATGACAATGGTCTACTTCTTCACATACAACGTGCCTTTTCAAATTTCTCAAAATGGAATCTATTCCAAAAATATATGCCACGGTTACTTCGACAGGGTGCAAATATCTAAAATTCACCCTTTTAGATATTCTTTCAGAACCATTGCAGATACTAACTCGGACATTGGCTCGGGTATATTCATACCATAATTAATGATATATGAATTTCAAGAAATAAGCTAAACATTTCAAGAAATCGGATGATTCCAATGAATCAAAATCAGTCGATCAAGAGGAATTATTAGATCTACTATTGGAATCGTGCGGTTCCGATCAATCAGAACCAGTAGTAGTAGTAGCAAAAGAAGAAGAAGAACAAGAAGAAGAAGAAGAACAAGAAGAACAAGAAGAAAACATGAAGAAGAAGAAGAAAAAGAAGAAGAAGAAGAAGAAGAGAAAGAAGAAGAAGAAGAGAAAGGAGAAGGAGAAGAAGAAGAAGAAGAAAAAGAAGGAGATGAAAAAGAAGTAGAAGAAAGAATTAGAATATGAAGAAGATGAAGAAGAAGTGGAAGAAGGAGAAGGAGAAGTAAGATAAATAGAACAAAAACAAGAAAAACAAGAAGTAGAAAAAGAAGAAGAAGAAGAAAAAAAAGAAGCAGAAGAAGAAGAAGAAGAAGAAGAAGAACAAGAAGAACAAGAAGAAGGAAAAGAAGAAGAAGGAGAAGAAGATGAAGGACAGGAAGATGATGAAGAAGAAGAAGGAGAAGAATGAGAAGGAGAAGAATAACAAGAAGAAGAGAAAAAAGAAGAACAAGAAGCAGTAGAAGATGAAGAAGAAGAAGAAGAAGAAGGAGAAGATGAAGAAAAAAAAGATGAAGAAGATGAAAATGTTTGAGAAGAAGAAGAAGAAAAAGAAGAAAAGAAAGAAGAAACAGAGGAAGAAGAAGACGCAAAAGAATAAGAAAAAGAAGAAGATGATGAAGAAGAAGAAAAAGTAAAAGAAGAGGAAGAGGAAGAACAAGAAGAAGATGAAGAAGAAGAAGAAGAAGATGATAATGATGATGAAGAAGAAAATTATTAAGAAGAAGAAGAAGAAGGGGAAGAAGAAGAGGGGAAAGAAGCAGAAGAAGAAGAAGAAGAAGAAGAAGAAGAAGAAGTAGAAGAAGATGAAGAAGGAGAAGATGAAGAAGAAAAAGAAGAAGAAGATTAAGATGAAGATGAAGAAGAGGAAACTTAATAAGAAAAAGAAGAAGTAGAGAAAGAAGAAGAAGTAGAACAAGAAGAAGTAGAAGAAGAAGATGAATGAGAAGTAGAAGCAAAAGAAGAAGATGAAGAACAAGAACATGAAAAAGAAGAAAAAGAAGAAAAAGAAGACGAAGAACTAGGAGAATAAGATGATTAATAATAATAACAATAATAATAATTAGAAAAAGAAGAACAAGACAAAGAAATAGAATAAGAGGAGGATGAAGAACATGATGAAGAAGGAGAAGGAGGAGAGGAAGATTAAGAAGAAGAAGAAGAAGAAGGAGAATAAGAAGAATAAGAAGAAAGAGAAGTAGAAGAAGAAGAGGAAGAGGAAGAGGAAGAAAAAGAAGAAGAAGGAGACAAAGAATAAGAAGATGAAGCAGAAGCAAAATATGAAGAAGAAGAAGAAGAAGGAGACCAAGAAGAATAGGAGGAGGAAGAAGAAGACGAAGAAGAGGAAGAAGAAGAAGATGCTGAAGAAGAAAAAGGCGATAAAGGAAAAGAAAATGAAGAAGATGAAGAGGTATACGAAGTAGAAGAAGAAGAAGAGGAAGATAAAGAAGAAAAAGAAGAAGAAGAAGAAGGACGAGGATGATGTGGTGGAGGAGAAGAAGAGGAGAAGAAGAATAAGAAAAAGGAGGACAAGAAGAAGAAGAAGCAAAAGTAACAGAATAATAAGAAGAAGAGAGGAAGAGGAAGAAGAAGAGAATGAAGAAGTAAAATAGGAAGAAGAAGAAGAAGAAAAATTAGATGATGATGATGATGAAGAACAAGAAGTAGAAGAAGAAGAAGAAGAAGAAGGCAAAGGTGAAGAAGAAGACAAAGTAGTAGAAGTAAGGGAAGAAAAAGAAGAAGAGGAAGAAGTGAAGGAGTAGAATAAAAAGAAGAAGAAGAAGAAGAAGAAGAAGAAGAAGAAGAAAAAGAAGAAGAAGACAAAAAAGAATAAGAAGTAGAAGTAGAAGAAGAAGAAGAAGATAAAGAAGAGGAAGAAGAAGAAGATGATAAAGAAGTAGAAGTAGAAGATGAAGAAAAAGAAGTAGAAGAAGTGCAAGAAGGAGGAGGAGGAGGAGGAGAAGAAGAAAATGAAGAAGGAGAAGATGAAGATGAAAAGAAAGAAGATGAAGAAGAAGAAGAAGAGAATAAGAAGAAGAAGAAGACGAAGAAAAAGAAGAAGGAGAAGAAGAAGATGAAGAATAAGAATAAGATTAAGAAGACGAAGAAGAAGAAGAAAAGGAAGAAGAAGAAGAAGAAGAAGGAGAAGAAGAAGTAAAAGAAGAAGAAGAGGAAGTAGTAGTAGAAGAAGAAGAATAAGATGAAGAAGGAGAAGAAGAAGAAGAAGAACGAGAGGAACAAGTAGAAGAAGTAGTAGAAAAAGAAGAAGAAGAAGAAGAAGGAGGAGAGGATGAAGGAGAGGGAGATTTAGAAGAAGAAGTTTAAGAAGTAGAAGAAGAAGAATGAGAAGGAGGAGGAGGAGAAGAAGAAGAAGAAGAGGAACAAGAAGAGATAAAAGAAGTAAAAGGTGAACTAAAAGAAGAAGAATCAAAATACGAAGAAGAAGAAGAAGAAGAAGGAGAAGCAAAACAAGAAGTAGAAGAAAAACACGGAGACAAAGAAGAGGAGAAGTATGAGGAAGAAGGATAAGACGAAGAGGATGAGGAAGAAGGATAACAAGATGAAAAAGATGAAGAAGAAGAACAAGAAGAAGAAGGAGAAGAAGCAAAAAAGGAAAAGAAAATGTAGAAGAAGAAGAGGTAAAAGAAGAAGAAGAAGAAGGAGAAGAAGAAGAAGAAGAAGAAGAAAGAGAAGAAGAAGAGGATGAAGAAGCAAGAGAAGGAGAAGAAGAAGAAGAAAAAGCTGAAGAAAAAGCAAAAAAATAGAACAATAAGAAGAAAAGAAGAAGAGAAAGAAGAAGAGGAGGAAGTAGTAGAAGTAGTAGTATTAGAAGAAGAAGAAGAAGATGATGATGATGATGATGATCATCATCATCATCATCATCATCATCGTGAAGAACAAGAATAAGACAATGAAGAAGAAGAAGAAGAAGAAGAGGAAGAAGAAGAAGAAGAAGAAGAGGAACAAGAAGAAAATGGTGAAGAGAAGAAAAAGTAGAGGAACAAAACGAAGAAAAAGAAGAAGGGGAAGAAGAAGTGGAGGAAGAACTAGAAGAAGAAGAAAGAACTAGAAGAAGAAGAAGATATTGATGTTGATGATGATGATGATTATAGTAATGAAGAAGAAGAGAAAGAAGGGAAAGAAGAATAAGAAGAAGGAGAAGAAAAAAAGAAATGGAAGAAGAAGAAGAAGAGGAAGAAGGATAAGGAGAAGGGGAAGAAGAAGAAGAAGAACTAGAAGAAGAAGAAAAGGAAGAAGAAATAGGAGAAGATGAAGAAGAAGAAATAAGAGAAGAAGAAGAAGAAGAAGGAGAAGGAGATGAAGAAGAAGATCAAGAAGAAGAACATGAACAAAAGAAGAAGAGGCGTAGGAAGTAGAAGTAGTGGAAGGAGAAGAAGATGAAGTAGAAGAAGAAGAAGAAGAAGAGGAAGAAGATGAAAAAAAAGAAGAAAAAGAATAATAATAATAATATTAATAATAATAATAATTAACAGAAGAAGAAGAACAAGACGAAGAAGTAGAATAAGAAGAAGATGAAGAAGAACTAGATGAAGGAGAAGGAGAAGCAGGATAACAAGAAGAAAAAGAAGAAGAAGAAGAAGAAGAAGAAGAAGAAGAAGAAGAAGAAGAAGACAAAAAGAAGAAGAACAAGAACAAGAAGAAGAACAAGAAGAAGAAAAAGAAGAAGAAAGAGAAGAAGTTGAAGGATAGGAAGATGATGAAGAAGAATAAGGAGAAGAAGGAGGTGAGGAAGAAGGAGGAGGAGGAGAAGAGGAAGAAGGAGTGGATGTTGAAAAAAGATGAAGAAGAAGGGAATGTATGAGAAGAAGAAGAAGAAAAAGAATAAAAGTAAGAAGAATAGGAGGAAGAAGAGGACGAAGAGGAAGAGGAAGAAGAAGAAGAAGAAGACGAAGAAGAAGAAGAAGCAGAAGAATAAGAAAAAGATGATGATGGTGATGAAGAAGGAAAAGTAGAGGAAGAAGAAGAGGAAGAACAAGAAGAAGAGGAGGAAGAAGAAGAAGAAGGGGATGATGATGCTGAGGAAAAAAAAAAGATTATGAAGAAGAAGAAGAAGAAGGGGAAGAAGAAGAGGAGAAAGAAGTAGAAGAAGAAGAAGATGATGATGATGATGAAGAGGAAGAAGAAGGAGAAGATGAAGAAGAAAACCAAGAAGAAGACGAAGAAAAAGAAGAAGAAGAAGAAGGAGAACAAGTAGTGGAAGTGGAAGAAGAAGAAGAAGAAGAAGAGGAGAAGAAGAAGAAGAAGAAGAGGATGATGATGATGATGATTATTGTGAAGAAGATGTAGAAGAAGACGAAGAAGGAGGAGGAGGAGAAGAAGAAGGAGAGGAAGATTTAGAAGAAAAAGAATTTCAAGAAGTAGAAGAAGAAGAATGAGAAGAAGAAAAAGAAGAAGAAGAAGAAGAAGAAGATGATGATGATGTTGATGATGATGATGAAGAAGAAGAGGAAGAAGAAGTAGAAGGAGAACAAAAGGGAGAAGAATCAGAACATGAAGATGAAGAAGAAGGAGAAGTAAAAGAAGAACTAGATCAAAAATACAGAGATGATGAAGAAGAATAGGATGAGGAAGATGAACAAGAAGAAGAAGAAGAAGGATAAGAAGAAGAAGAAGAAGAGAAGAAGAACAAGGAGAAAAAGAAGAAGAGGAAGAAGAAGAAGAAGAAGAAGAAGACGATAAAGGAAAAGAAAATGTAGAAGATGAAGCGGTAGAAGAAGAAGAAGAAGAACAAGAAAGAGAAGAAGAAGAAGAAGAAAAAGTTGTAGAAGAAGAAGAAGAAGCAGCAGCAATAGGAGATGGAGATGAAGAAGATGAAAAAGATGAAGAAGAAGCAAAAGAAACAAAATAATGACAAGAAAGAGGAAGAGAAAAAAGAGAAGAAGAAAGAAGCAGAAGAAGAGGAAGAAGAAGAAGAAGAAGGAGAAGATGATGATGATGATGATGATGATGATGATGGTGAAGAAGAAGAAGGCAAAGAAGAACAAGAAGAGGAAGGAGAAGAGGAAGAAGAAGAAGTAGAGGAAGTAGGAGAAAATGGTAAAGAAAAAGGAAAAGTAGAAGAAAAAAACAAAGAAAAAGTAGAAGAGGAAGAAGAAGCGAATGAAGAAGAAGAAGAAGAATAATAATAAGACGAGCAAGGAGAAGAAGAAGAAGAAGAAGAAAAAGAAGAAGAAGAAGAAGTAGAAGAAGAGCAAGAAGAAGAAGAAGAAGAAGAAGAATAAGAAGAAGAATAAGACGAAGAAGAAGAAGATGATGAATAAGAGGAAGAAGAAGAAGAAGAAGATGAAGCAGAGGAAGAAGTAGAAGAAGAAGAAGAAGAAGAAGAAGGAGAAGGAAAAGGAGGAGAAGAAGAAAATGAAGAAGTAGCAGAAGAAGAAGAAAATAAAGACGAGGAAGAAGAAGAAGAAGAAGAAGGATGAGAAGAAGAAGTAGTAGTAATAAAAGAAGAAGAAGAAGAAGGTGTGCAAGATGGAGAAGATGATGAAGAAGAAGAAGAAGATGACGAAGGAGTAGAAGAAGGAGAAGAAGAAGAACTAGAAGAAGGAGGAGGTGGTGGTGGTGGAGGAGGAGGAGAAGAAGAAGAAGATGAAGAAGAAGAAAAAGATGATGAAAAAGTAGATGAAGAAGAAGAACAGGAAAAGGAAAAGAAAAGGAGTAGTAATAGGAAGAAGTGAAAGAAGAAGAAAAAGAAAAAGAATAACAAGAAGAAAAGAAAAAAATGAAGAAGAAGAAGAAGAAGAAGATAATGATGACGATGAAGAAGAAGAAAAAGAAGAAGAAGAAAAAGAAGATGAAGAAGAAGAAGGAGAAGTAAAGGAAGAAGAGGAAGGAGAAGAAGAAGTAGTAGATGAAGAAGAATAAGAAGAAGAAGAATAATAATACGAATAATAATAATAATAACAAAAAAATAATAATAAATACAATAAAAATAATAATATTATTATTAACAATTATAATAGCAATAATAGT
>JAIUJO010001441.1:85000-90000 GCA_023846275.1 Vanilla planifolia
AAACAAAAGAAGAAGAGGAAGAAGAAGAAGAAGAAGAAGAAGAAGCAGAAGAAGAAGAGGAGGAAGAAAAAGAAGAAGAAATAGAAGAAGAAGAAGAAAAAGTATTAGAAGAAGAAGAAGGCAAAGAAGAAGACGAATAAGAATAAGAGAAAGAAGAAAAAGAAGATGAAAATGAACAATAAGAAGAAGAAGAAAATGGAGAAGAAGAAGAAGTAGAGGAAGATGAAAAAGAAGTAGTGGAAGAAGAAGAAGGAGAAAAAGAAGATGATGATGAATAAGGAGAAGAAGAAGAAGAGAAAGATGAAGTAGAAGAAAAAGTCGAAGAAGAAGACGAATAAAAATAGGAAGAAAAAGAAGATGAAGAAGAAGAAGAGGAAGAAGAAGAAGGCGAAGAAGGGGAAGAAGAAGAAGAAGAAGAAGGCGAAGAAGAAGAAGGGGAAGAAGAAGAAGATGGTGAAGAAGAAGAAGAAGGAGAAGAATAAGAAGAAGAACAAGAAGACGAAGTAGAAGAAGAAGAAGAAAGAGAAGTAGAAGAACCATATGAAGAATAAGAATAAGAAGAAGTAGATGAAAAAGGAGAGAAACTAGAGCAAGAAATAGAAAAGGAAGTAGAAGAAGAAGAAAAAAAAAATTAGAAGAAGAAGAAAAAGAAGAAGACGATGAAAAAGATTATAAAGAAGAGGAAGAAGAAAAAGAAGATGATATTGAAGAAGAATAAGCAAAAGAAGAAGAAGAAGTAGAAGAAGATGAAGAAAAGGAGTAGAAGAAGAAGAAGAAAAAGTAAAAGATGAGGAAGAAGATGATAATGTAGAAGAACTAAAGGAAGAAGAAGAAGAGAAATATGATGATATTAATAATAATATCAATAACTACAATAATAATAATATTAATTATAATAATAACAATAATAATAACAATAACAATAACAATAACAATAATAATAATAAGAAGAAGAGAAAGAAGTAATAGAAGAAGTTGAAGAAGAAGAAGAAGAAGGAGAATAAGAAGAAGAAGAAAAGGAAGGGTAAGAAGAAGTAGAGGAAGCCGAAGAAGGAGAAAAAGAAGAAGAAGGAGTAGAAGAAGAAGAAGAAGAAGAAGAACAAGGAGATGAAGAAGAAGAAGAACAAGAAGAGAAGAAAAAATGAATAAGAGGAAGAAGAAGAAGAAGAAGAAGAAGAAGAAGAAGAAGAAGAAGCAGAAGAAGAAGAAGAAGAAGAGGAAGAAGAAAAAAAAACAAGAAGAAAAAGAAGAAGAAGAAGAAGAAGAAGACGAAGAAAAAGAAGAAGAAGAAGAAGAAGAAGAAGAAGAAGAAGAGGAAGAAGACGAAGAAGAAAAGGAGATGGAGAAGAAGAAAAAGAAAATGGAGAAGAACCAAAAGAAGAAGAAGATATAGAGAAAGAAGAGGAAGAAGAAGGAGAAGAAGAAAGAGAGGAAATTCAACATGAAGAAGAAGAAGCATTAGAAAACGAAGAAGAACAAGAACAACAAGAAGGAGAAGCAAAAGAAGAAGTAGAAGAAGAAAGAGAAGAAGAAAAGGAAGAAGTAGAAGGAGGAGAAGAAGAAATATAGTTTACAACGAAGAAAAAATAGAAGAAAATACATAGAAAAAGAAGAAGAGGAAGAAGTGGAGTAGAAGGAGAAGAAAAAGAAGTAGGAAAAGAAAAAGAAGGAGATGTAGAACAAGCAAAACAAGAAAAAAAGAAGAAGTGGAAGAAGAAGAAGACGAAGAAGAAGAAGTTGAAAAAGAAGAAGATGTAGATGAAGAAGAAGAAGAAGAACAAGAACAAGAACAAGAAGAAAGAAAAGAAGAAGTGGAAGATGAAGAAGAAGAAGGAGAAGAAGAAGAAGTATAAGAACAATAAGAAGAAGAAGAAGAAGTAGAAGAAGAATAAGAACAAGAACAAGAAGAAGAAGAATAAGAGAAAGAAGAAAAAGAAGATGAAATGAAGAAGAAGAAGAAAAAGAGGAAGAAGAAGAAGAACCAGAAGAAGAAGAGGAAGGAGAAGAAAAAGAAGAAGTAGAAGAAGAAGAGGAAGTTGAAGAAGAAGTAGAAGAAGAAGGAGGTGGAGAAGAAGAAGAAGTAGAAGAAGAAAAAGAACAAGAAGAAGAAGGAGAACAAGAAGAAGAAAAAGAAGATGAAGAAGAAGAAGAGAAAGATGAAGTAGAAGAAAAAGTAAAAGAAGAAGGCGAAGTAATAGAAGGAGAAGAATATGATGATCAAGAAGATGAACAAGAAGAAGAACAAGAAGAGTAAGGAAAGGATTAAGAAGTTAAAGAAGAAGAAGAGGAAGAAGAAGAAAAAGAAGAAAGAAAGAAGAAGAAGAAGAAGGAAAAGAAGTAGAACAATAATACGCAGAATAAGAAGAAAGAGAACAAAAAGTAGAATAAGAAGAAGGAGAAAAAGAAGAAGAAGAAGAAGAAAATATTAAAAAATGCAAACAAGAAAGAAGAAGAAGAAGAAGAAGAAGAAGAAGAAGAAGAAGATGAAGAATAAGAAGAAGAATAAGAAGAAGAAAAAAAGTAGAAGAAAAAGGAGAAGAGGAACAAGAATAGGAAATAGATGGACAAGAAGAAGAAGAAAAAGAAGAAAAAGAAAATGATGAAGAAGAAGAGGAAGAAGAAGAATAATGAGGAGAAGGAGGGGAAGAAGTGACAGAAGAAGAATAAGAAGAAGAAGTAGAAGAAGAAAATGAATAAGTAGAAGAAGTAGTAGTAGAAGCAAAAGAAGAAGAAGAAGGTGAAGAAAAAGAAGATGAAGATGAAAAAGAAGAAAAAGGGAGAGAAGAAGAAGAAGATGATGAAGATGATGAAGAAGCAGAAGAAGAAGAAGAGGAAGAAGATGAAGAAGAAGAAGAAAAAGGAGAAGAGGTAGAAGAAGAAGAAGAAGAAGAAGATGATGAAGAAGAAGATGAGGATGAAGTAGAAGAAGAATAATAATAACAAGTAGAAGTAGAAGATGAAGAAGAGAATGAAGAAGAAGAAGAAGAGGAAGAAGAAGAAGAAGATGAAGAGGAGGAAGAAGAATATGAAAAAGAAGATGTTGAACAAGGAGAAGAAGAAGAAGGTCAAGAAGAAGAAGGAGAAGAAGTTAAAGAAGAAGAAGGTGAAGAAGAAGAAGAAGAAGAAAAAGAAGAAGAAGAAGATGATGATGATGATGACGAAGAAGAAGAAAAAGAGGAAGAAGAAGAAGAAGAAGACGAAGGAAAAGAAGAAGAAGAAGAAGAAGAAGAAGAAGAAGAGAAAGAAAAAGAAGAAGTTGAAGAAGAAGAAGAAGAAGAAAAAGAAGAAGAAGAAGAAGAAGAAGAAGAATAAGAAAAAGAAGAAGAAGAAGAAGAAGAAGAGGAGGACGATGATGGAGAAGAAGAAATAGAAGAAGAAGAATAAGAAGAAGAAGAAGTAAAAGAAGAAGAAGAAGAAGGAGGAGATGATGATGATTAGGAAGAAGAAGTAGAAGAAGTTGCAAGAGAATAAGAAGAAGGGGAAGAAGAACAAGAAGATGAAGAAGAAAAGGATGATGAAGAAGAAAAAGTAGAAGAAGAAGATGAAGAAAATGAAGAAAAGGAAGAAGAAGAGGTGGAAGAAGTAGAAGAAGGAGAAGGAGAAGAAGAAGAAGAAGAGGAAGAGGAAGAAGAAGTGGAGGAGGAAGAAGAAGAAGAAGAAGGAGCAGGAGGAGGAGAAGGAGGAGAAGAAGGAGGAGGAGAAGGAGAAGAATAAGAAAGAGAAGAAGGAGAAGAAGAAGGAGAAGAAGAAGAAAAAAAAGATTCAGAAGAAGAAGGAGAAGAAGGAGAAGAAGAAGAAGAAGAAGAAGAATAAGAAAAAGAAGAAGAAGAAGAAGAAGAAGAAGAGGAGGAGGAGGAGGAGGAGGAGGAAGAAGAAGAAGAAGAATGAGAAATAGATGAAGAAGATGAAGAAGAGTAAGAAGAAGACGAAGAAGTAGGAGAAGAACAAGAAGAAGACGAAGAAAAAGAAGAAAAAGACAAAGAAGAAGAAGAAGAAGAAAAGGAAGAGGAAGAAGAAGGAGAAGGAGAAGAAGAGGAAGGTTAAGAAGAAGAAGAAGATGATGATGATGAACGAGAAGAAAAAGAAGAAGAAGAAGAGGAAGAAGAAGATGAACATGAAGAAGAAGAAGAACAAGAAGAAATGAAAAAGGATAAGAATAAGATGAAGAAGAAGAAGGAAAGCAAGATGGAGAAGAAAAAGAAGAACTAGAAGAAGAAGGAGAAAAATAAGAAGAAGAAAGTGAAGAAGAAGAAGAAGAGGAAGAGGAAGAGGAAGAAGAAGAACAAGAAGAAGAGGAAGAAGAACAAGAAGAAGGAGAAGAAGGAGGAGAAGAAGAAGAAGAGGAAGAAGTAGAGGAAGAAGAAGTAAAAGAAGTAGAAGATGTAGAAAAGGAATAATAACGATAATAATAACAATAATAATAATAAAGAAAATAATAATAAACATAAGAAGAAAAATAAGAAAAAGAAGAAAAAGGTGAAGATTTAGAAGAAGGTGAAGAAGTATAAGAAGAAGTTGAGGAAAAAGAAGAAGAGCAAGAAGAAGAAGAAAAAGGAAAAGGAGAAGAAGGAAGAAGGACATGAGGAAGGAGAAGAAGAAGAAGAAATCGAAGAAGAAGAAGAAGATAAAGAAAAGGAAGAAGAAGAAGAAGAAGAAGAAGAGGCAGAATAATAAGAAGAAGAGGAAGAAAAAGAAGAAGTAGTAGTTGTAGAAGAAGAAGCTGCTGATGATGATAAATAAGAATGAGGAAAGGAGGAAGAAGAAGAAAAAAAAAAGAAAAAGAAAAAAAAGAAGAAAAAGAAGGAGAAAAAGAAGAAGAAGAAGAAGAAGGAGAAGAAGAAGAAAAAGGAGAAGAAGATGAAGGAGGAGAAGAAGGGGAAGAAGAAGAAGGAGAAGAAGAAGAAAAAAATAAGTTGAAGAAGAAGAAGATAAAGGAGACGAAGAAGATGAAGATGAAAAAGAAGAAAAACTAGAATAAGAAGAAGAAGATGGGGAATAAT
>JAIUJO010001441.1:100000-102500 GCA_023846275.1 Vanilla planifolia
AAGATGTAGGAGTAGAAGAAGGTGAAGAAGAAGAAGAAGAAGAAGTTAAAGAAGAAGTAAGTGAAGAAGAAGAAGAAGATTATGATGATGTTGATGATGATGATGATAATGATGATGACAAAGAAGAAGAAGAAGAAGAAGAAGGAGAAGGAAAAGAAGAAGAAGAAGAAGAAGTAAAGGAAGAATAAGAAGTAGTTAAAGAAGAATATGAACTAGAAGAAGAATGGGAAGAAGAAGAAGAAGAAGAAGATGGAGAATAAGAAATAGAAGAAGAATAATAATAATAATAATAAGAAGAAGTAGAAAAATAAGAAGAAGAAGGAGATGATGATGATTAAGAGGAAGAAATAGAAGAAGTTGTAGGAGAAGAAGAAGAAGGGGAAGAAGGACAAGAAGAAGAAGAAGAAAACAATGATGAAGAAGAACATGCAGAAGAAGTAGAAAAAGGAGACGAAGAAGAAGTAGAAGAAGAATAAGTCGAAGAAGAAGAAGAAGAGGTGGAGGAAGAAGAAGAAGAATGAGAAGTAGTAGAAGAAGAAGAGGAAGCATAAGAAGAAGAAGACAAAGAAGAAGATGAAGAAGAAGAAGAAGAAAAAAAAAAGAAATATTAGAAGAACAAGCTGTAGAAGAAGGAGAGGAACACGAAAACAAAAAGAAGAAGTACAAGATGAAGGAGAAGAGAAAAAAAGAAGAAAGAGATGTAGAAGAAGATAAAGAAGAAGAAGAAGAAGAAGAAGAAGAAGAAGAAGAATAAGAAGAAGAAGAACAATACGAAGAAGAAATAAAAGAAGAAGAAGTGGAAGAGGAATAATAATAATAATAATAATAATAATAACAATAATAATAAGAATATAAGAAGAGGAAGAAGAAGTAGAAGAAGAAGAAGAAGGAGGTGAAGAAGAAGAAGAAGAAGAATCAGAAGAAGTAGAAGAACAAGATGATGAAAAAGAAGAAGAAGAATAAGCTGATGATGATGAAGGCAAAGAAGAATACGAAAAGAAGAAGAAGAAGAAGGAGAAAAAGAAGAAGATGAAGAAGAAGAAGAAGAAAAAGAAGACAAAGAAGTAGATGATGAAGTAGAAGATGATGATGAGAAAGAAAAAGAAGAAGAAGAAGAAGAGGAAGATGAAGAAGAATTTGAAAAAAGGGAAAAAAGAAAAGAAAGAAAGAATAATAATAATAATAATAATAATAATAATAATAATAATAATAAGTGGAAGAAAAGAAAGAAGAAGAAGAAGAAGTGGAAGAAGAAGAGGATGTAGAGGAAGAAGAAGATGAAAAAGAAAAACAAAGAAGTAGAAGAAAGAGAGAAGAAGAAGACGAAGATTAAGAAGAAGACGGAGAAAAAAAAGAAGTTAAAGAAGTAGAAGAAGAAGAAGAAGTAGAAAAAGAAGAAAAAGGAGTAGAAGAAATAGAAGAAGAACAAGAAGAAGAAAAGAAGTAGAAGAAGAAGATGGAGAAGTAGACGAAGAAGAAGAAGAAGAAGTAGAAGAAGGAGTATAAGAAAAAGGAGAAGAATGAGAAGAAGGTCAAGAAGAAGAAAAACAAAAGAATGATGAAGAAGAAAGGTTGTAGAAGAAGATGACAAAAAGAAAAAGAGGAAGAAGAAGAAGAAGAAGAAGAAGAAGAAGATCATGATGGTAAAGAAGAAGGAGAAGATGAGGAGGAAGAAGAAGATGAAGAAGAAGGAGAAGAAGAGAAAGATGATGATGAAGAAGAAGATTATGATGAACAAGAAGAAGAAGAAGAAGAAGTAGAAGAAGATGATGATGATGATGAACAAGAAGAAAAAAAAAGAAGAAGAAGAAAAAGAAAAGGGAAAAGAATAAGATGAAAAAGAAGGAGAGGAAGATGAAGAAGATAATGAAGAACAACAAGAAGAAGGAGAAAAAGAAGAACAAAGTGATGAAGAAGAAGAAGAAGAATAGAAGAAGAAGAAGAAGAAGAAGAAGAAGAAGAAGAAGAATAAGAAGATGAGGAAGAAGAAGAAGAAGGAGAAGTAGAACGAGGATGGAAAGAAGAAGTGGAAGAAGAAGAAGAAGAAGAAGCTGAAGAAGAAGAGAAGAAGAAGAAGACGAAACAGAAGAAGAAGAAGAAGATTTAGAAGAGGAATAATAATGATAATAATAATAATAATAGTAAAAATGACAATAATAATAAAAAGAAAAGAAGAAGAAAAATAAGAAGAAGAAGAAGGAGGAGGAGGAGGTGAAGAAGCAGAAGAATAAGGTAAGGAAAAGAAGAAGAAGAGCAAGAAGTAGAAGAAAAAGGAGAAGAAGGAAGAAGAAGATAGTGAAGAAGGAGAAGAAGAAGAGGAAGAGGAAGAAGAAGAAGAAGAAGAAGAAGATGATGATGATGAAGAAAAGATAGAAATGGAAGAACAAGAAGAAAAAGCAAAAGAAGAAGAAGAAGAAGAAGAAGAGGTAGAAGAACAAGAAGAAGAGGAAGAAAATGGAGTAGTAGTAGAACAAGAAGAAGAAGAAGAAGAAGAAGAGAT
>JAIUJO010001441.1:107500-115000 GCA_023846275.1 Vanilla planifolia
AGACTACGAAGAAGAAGACAAAGAAGAATAGGAAGAAGAGGTGGAAGAAGTAAAAGAAGAAGATTAACAACAAGAAGAAAAAGAAGAAGAAGAAGATGAGGAAGAAGTAGAAGAAGAGGAAGAAGAAGAAGAAGATGGAGAAGTAGAGGAAGAAGAAGAAGAAGAAGAATAAGAAGAATAAGAAGGAGAAGAAACAAAAAAAAGGAGAAGAAAAAGAAGAAGAAGAAGGAGAGGAAGATGAACAAGAAGAATAAGAAAAAGGAGTAATAGAAGAAGATGAAGAAGGAGAAGAACGAGAAGAAGAGAAAGAAAAAAAGATGAAAAAAAGTAGAAGAAGAAGATGAAGAAGAAGAAGAAGAAGAAGAAGAAGAAGAAGAAGAAAACGAAGAAGAAGAAGAACAAAAAGAAAGGAGAAGAAGAAGAAGAAGAAAATGGAGAAGAAGAAGAAGAAGATAATTATGTAGAAGAAGAATAAGAAGAATAAGATGAAGAAGGAGAATCAAAATAATAATAATAATAATAATAACAATAAGAAAAAGAAGTAGTAGTAAAAGAAGAAGAGGAAGAAGAAGAAAGAGATAAAGAAGAAAAAGAAGTAGTAGTAGTAGAAGAAGAAGAAGAAGAAGAAGAAGAAGGAGAGGAAGCTGAAGAATGGAAAGAAGAAGAAGAAGAAAAGATACAGAGGAGAAGAAGAAGAATAATAAGAAAGAGATAAAGAAGAAGAAGAATAGGCACAGTAAAGGAAAAATAATAACAATAACAACAAGAAGTAGAAGTATAAGAAGAAGAAAAAGTAGAAGAAGAAGAAGAAGAAGAAGAAGAAAAAGAAGAAGAGGAAAAGGAGAAGAACAAGAGGAAGAAGAAGAAGTAGAGGAAGAAGAAGAAGAAGTGTGAGACGAAGAAGAAGATGATTAAGAGGAGGTAGAAAAAGAAGAGGAGGTAGAAAAAGAAAAAGAAGGAGAGGTAGAAAAAGAAAAAGAAGAAGAAAAAGCAAAAGAAGAAGTAGAAGGACAAGAAGAAGAAGAAGTAGAAGTGGAATAATATTGATAATAATAATAATAATAACAATAAGAAAATGAAGAAGAAAAAGAAGTAAAAGAAGAAGTAGAAGGAGGTGAAGAAGAAGAAGAAGAAGAAAAGAAAAAAGAAGAAGAAGAGGAAGAAGAAGAAGAAGAAGAAAAAGAAGAAGAAGATGATGATGAAGAAGAGGAAGAAGAAGAAGAAAAATGAGAAGAAGAAGAAGAAGAAGATGAAGAAGAAGAGGAAGAAGAAGAAGAGGAGGAAGAAGAGGAAGAATAGTTAGAAGAAGAAGAAAAATAAGAAAAAGAGGAAGAAGGATAAGAAGAAGAACAAGAAGAAAAAAAAGTGGAAGGAGAAGAACGAGAAGAAGAAGAAAAAGGAGAAGAAGAGGAAGAAGATGAAAAAGTAGTAGAAGAAGAAGAAGAAGAAGAAGAAGAAAAATGAGAACTAGAAGTAGTAATAGTAAAAGAAGAAGAAGAAAACGAAGAAGAAGAAGAAGAAGAAGAAGAAGAAAAAGAGGAAGCTGAAGAAGGGGGAGGTGGAGGTGCAGGAGAAGAAGAAGGAGAAAATGAAAAAGAAGAAAAAGAAGAAGAAAAAGGATAACAAGAAGAGAAGAAGAATAATAATAAAAATAATAAGAAGAAAAAGAATAAGAAGAAGAAGAAGCCCAAGAAGAAGAAGAAGAAGAAGAAGGAGATGGAGAAGGAAAAGATGAAGAAAAAGGAGAAGAGCAACAACAAGAAAAAGAAGTAGAGGAAGAAGAAGAAGAAGAAGGAGAAGAAGAACAAGAATAAGAAGATAAAGAAGAAAGAAGAAGTAGAAGAATTAGAAGAGGAGAAGAAAAAGAAATAAATAAAAAAGATGAAAATGATTAAGAAATAGAAGAAAAAGAAGAAGAAGAAGAAGTAGAAGAAGAAAAAGAAGAAGGAGAAGAAGAACAAGGACAGGAAGATGAAGAAGAAGAAGAACAACAACAACAAGGAGACGAAGAAGTTGAAGAAGAAGAAGAAGAAGAAGAAGAAGCAGAACAAGAGGAAGAAGAAAAAGAAGGAGGAGAGCAAGAACACAAAAAGTTGAAGATGAAAAAAATGAAGAAGAATGGGAAGAAAAAGAAGAGGATGATGAAGAGGAGCATGATGTAGAAGTAGAAGAAGAAGAAGGAATTAAAGAAGAAGAGATAGAAGAAGAAGAAATTAAAGAAGAAGAGATAGAAGAAGAAGAAGAAGAAGAAGAAGAAGATGAAGAAGAATAAGAAGAAGAAGATGATGAAGAAGAAGAAGAACAAGAAAAAGAAGAAAAAGAAGAAGAATAAGAAGAAGAAGAAGAAGAAGAAGAAGAACAAGAAGAAGAAGAAGACGAAGAAGAAGAAGAAGAAGAAGATGATGATGATGATTATGATGATGAAGATGAAGGAGGAGAAGGAGAAGAAGAAACAGAAGAAGAAGAAGAAGAAGGAGAAGAAGAAGGAGGAGGGAAAATGGGGATGAAGAAGAAGAAGTAGAAGATGATGACGAAGGAAAATAAGTAGGAGAAGAAGAAATAGAAGAAGAAGAAGGAGGGGAAGAAGAAGAAGAAGAAGGAATAGAAGAACAAGAAAAAGTAGAAAAAGAAGAAGAAGAAAGAGAAGAACAAAGAGAAGCATAGGAGGAGTAAAAGGAGGACTAAGAAGATGAAGAAGTAGTAGAAGAAGAAGAAGAAGAAGAAGAAGAGGAAGAAGATGAAGAAGAAAAAGAAGAATCACAAGAAGAAGAAGAAGAAGAAGAAGTAGAAAGCATGAAGAAGAAGAAGAAGAAGAAGAAGAAGAAGAAAAAGAAGAAGAAAAAGAAGAAGAAGGAAGAGGAGGAGGAGTAGAAGATTGAGAAGAAGAAGAAGAAGAAGAAGAAGAAGAAGAAGAAGAAGAAGAAGAAGGAGAAGAAGAAGAAGATGAAGAAGAAGAAGTAGAAGATGAAGAAGAAGAAGAACTAAAAGAAGAAGTAGAAGGTGGAGGAGAAGAAGAAATGGAAGATTGAGATGATGAAGAAGAAGAAGAACAAGAAGAAGATGAAAAAGGAGAAGAAGAAGAAGATGAAAAAGGAGAAGAAGAAGAAGATGATGAAGAAGGAGCAGAAGAAAAAGAAGAAGAAGAAGACGAAGAAGAAGGAGAAGAAGAAGAAGAAGAAAATGGTGATGAAGAAGAAAAAGTAGTAGAAGGTAAAGAAGAAAAATTAGAAGAATAAGAAGAAGGTGAGGAGGAAAAGGTAGAAGAAGAAGAAGAAGAAGAAGAATATTAATAATTAAAAAAAGAAGAAAAAGAGAAGAAGAAGAAGAAGAAGAAGAAGAAGAAAAAAGAAGAAGTAGAAGAAGATAAAGAAGGAGAGGGAGAAGAAGAAGAAGAAGAAGAAAGAAGAAGAAGAAGAAGAAGAAGAAGAAGAAGACGAAGTAGAAGAAAAAGAAGCAGAAGAAGAAGAGGAAAAATAAGAAGAATAAGAAGAAGGTGAGGAGGAAAAGGAAGAAGAAGAAGAAGAAGAAGAAGAAGAAGAAGAAGAATAACAAGAAGAAGAAGAGTAAGAAGAAGAAAAAGAAGAAGAGGAAGAAGATGAAGAGGAAGAAGAAGAAGTACAATGAGTAGAAGAAGATAAAGAAGTAGAAGGAGAATAAGATGAAGAAGAAGAACAAGAAAGAGAAGGAAAATAATAAGGAGAAGAAGAAGAAGAAAGAGTAGAAGAAGAAAAAGGAGGAGGAGAAGAAGAAGAAGAACAACAACAAGAAGAAAACGAAGAGAAAGAAGAAGAAGGAGAAGAAAAAGAAGAAGGGGAAGAAAAATAAGAATACGAAGATGAAGAAGAAGAAGAAGAAGAAGAAGAAGGAGAAGAAAAAGATGAAAGGAAGATGAAGAAGAAAAAGAAGAAGATGACGATGATGATGATGATGATGATTGTTATGATGATGAAGATGAAGAAGTAGAAGAAGAAGTAGAGGAATAAAAATAACAACAATTAGAAATAAAATTAAAAGAAGAAAGAGAAGATAAATAAAAATAACAGTAACAATAATAATAATAAAAACAATAATAATAATAATAATAAGTAGTAGAAGAGGAAGAAGAAGAAGAAGAAGAAGAAAAAGAAGAAGATGATGAAGAAGAAAGAGAAGAAGAAGAAGATGAAGAAGAAGAAGAAGAAGAAGTAGAAGAAGAACAAGAAAAGAGAGAAGAAGAAGATGATGATGATGATGAAGAAGAGGAAGAAGAAGAAGACAAAGAAGAAGGAGGAGGAGGAGGAGGAGGAGATGAAGAAGAACAACAAGAAGAGGAAGAAAAATGAGAAGAAGAAGAAGAAGAAGGTGTAGAAGAAGAACATGAAGAAGAAGACAAGAAAAAGAAGAAGAAATAGAAGAAGAAGAAAAAAAAAAAGGAGAAGAACAATTAGAAAAAGAAAAAGGAGAAGAAGAGGAAGAAGTGATGTAGTAGAAGAAGAAGAAGAAGAGGAAGTGGAATAATAGTAATAACAATAATAATAATACTAATACTAATAACAACAACAATAATATTAATAGTAGTAATAATAATATGAATGAGAAGAAGAAGGTTGAGGAGGAGGAGGAGAAGAAGAAAAAGTTGAAGGAGATTAAGAAGAAAAAGTAGTAGAAGAAGAAGAAGAGGAAGAAGAAGAAGAAGTGGAAGAAAAAAGGAATAAGAATAAGAAGAAGAAGAAGAAGAAGAGGAAGAAGTAGAAAGGGAATAAGTCCAAGAAGAAGAAGAAGAAGAAGAAGAGGAAGAAGAAGAAGAAGAAGAAGAAGAAGGAGAAGAAGAAGAAGAAGAAGAAGAAGAAAAAGGCTAAAAAATAGAAGAACAAAACGAAGAAGAAGTGGGTGTAGAAGAAGAAGAGGAAGAAGAAAAAGAAGAAGAAGAAGAAGGAGATGAAGAAGAAAAAGAAGAAGAAGAAGAAGATGATGAAGAAGAAGAAGAAGGAGGAGCTGGAGAAGAAGAAGAAAAAAAGATCAAGAAGAAGAAAAAGTAGAAGAAGAAGCAAAGAAAAAGAAGACGAGGAAGAAGAATTGGAGGAAGGAGGAGGAGGAAGAGGAGGAGGAGGAGAAGAAGAAAAAGAAGAAAAAGAAGAAGAAGATGAAGAAGAAGAAGAAGAAGCAGATGTAGAAGATGACGAAGAAGAAGATGGCGAAGACGAAGAAGAAAAAGAAGAAGAAAAGGAAGAAGATGAATAAGAAGGAGAAGAAGAATAAGATGGAGAACCAGAAAAAGAAGACGAGGAAGAATAAGAAGAAGAAGAAGAAGAAGAAGAAGAAGTAGAAGAAGAAGAAAAAGAAGAAGAAGAAGCAGGAGGAGAAGAAGATGTAGGAGGAGAAGAAGAACAAGAGGAAGTAGTAGTAGTAGTAGTAGTAGAAGAAGAAGAAGAAGAAGAAGAAGAAGAAGTAGAAGAAGAAGAAGAAGTAAAAGAAGTAGAAGAAGATGGAGGAGAAGAAGAACAAGAAGTGGAAGATGGAGATGAAGTAGAAGAAGAAGAAGATTAAGAAGGAGAAGAAAAAGAAGAAGAAGATGAAGAAGGAGGAGGAGGAGGAGGAGAAGAAGAAGAAGAAGAAGGTGGTAAAGAAAAAGAAGAAGTAGAAGGAGAAGAAGAAGAAGAAGAAGAAAGAGATGATGAAGAAGAAAAAGTAGTAGAAGATAAAGAAGAAAAATTAGAAGAATAACAATGTGAGGACGAAAAGGAAGAAGAAGAAGATGTAGTAATAGAAGAAGAAGAAGAAGAAGAAAGAGAATAACAAGAAGAAGAGAAAGAGAAAAGAAGAAGAAGAAGAAGAAGAAGAAGAAGATAAAGAAGAAGAGGGAGAAGAAGTAGAAGAAGATGAAAGAAGAAGAAGAAGAAGAAGAAGAACAAGAATAACAAGATGAAGATATGAAAGAAGAAAAAGAAGAAGAAGAAGAAGAAGAAGAAAAAGAAGAAGACGCAGAAGAAGAAGAAGAAGAAAAAGAAGAAAAAGAAGAAAAAGAAGAAGAAGGAGAAGAATTAGAACGGGAAGAAGAAGTAATAGACAAAGAAAAAGAAGAAGAAGAAGAAGAAGAGAAGAAGAAGAAGAAGAAGAAGAAGAAGAAAAAGAAATAAAACCACAAGAAGTAGTAGAGGAATAATAATAATAATAACAAGAAGAAGAAAAAATAAAACTAAAAAAAGAAGATCAAGAGGAATAATAATAATAATAATAACAATAATAAAAATAATAACAATAATAATAATAAAAAAAGACAAAGAAGTAGAGAAAGAAAATGAGAAAAAAGAAAAAGAAGAAAAAGAAGGAGGTGTAGAAGAAGAAGAAGAAGAGAAAAAGGAAGCAAAAGACGAAGTAGAAGAAGAAGAGAAAGAAGATGAAGATGAAGATGATGATGAAGAAGAGAAAGAAAAGGAAGAAAAATAATAAGAAGAAGAAAAGGGGAAGAAGAAGAAGAAGAAGAAGAACAAGAAGAAGAACAATAAGAAAAAGAAGAAGAGAAGAAAAAGAAGAAGAAAAAAAGAAGAAAAAGAAGGAAAGGAACAATAAGAAAAAGAAAAACGAGAAGAATAGGAAGAAGATGATGAAGTAGAACAAGAATAAGAAGAAGAGGAAGTAGAATAATAGTAATAACAATAATAATAATAATAATAATAATAATAATAATAAAAATAATAATAATAATAATAATAATAATAATAATAATAATGATAGTAATAATGTGAAGGAGAAGAAGAAGGAGCGGGAGGGGGAGGAGGAGAAGATGAAGAAGGAGATTAAGAAGAAGAAAAGTAGTAGAAGAAGAAGAAGGTGAAGAAAAAAAGAATAAAAAGAAGAAGAAGAAGAAGAAGTAGAAGAAGAATAAGTCCAAGAAGAAGAAGAAGAAGTAGAAGAAGAATAAGTCCAAGAAGAAGAAGAAGAGGAAGAAGAATAAGAAGAAGACGAAGAAGAAGGAGAAGATGAAGAAGAAAAAAAGACGAAAACATAGAAGAACAAAACAAAGAAGTAAAGGATAGAGAAGAAGAAGAGGGGGAAGCAAAAGAAGAAGAGGAAGAAGAAGAAAAAGGAGAAGAAGAAGAAGAGGAAGAAGAAGAAGACGATGAAGAATAAGAAGGAGGAGGAGGTGGAGAAGAATAAGAAGAAGAAGGAGAAGGAGAAAAAGAAGACAAGAAAGAAGAATAGGGGGATGATGAAGGAGAAAGAAGAGGGGAAGAAGAAGTAGAAAAAGAAGATGAAGATGAAGAAGAAGAAAAAGAAGAAGAAGAAGGTGATGATACTGAGGGAGAAGCAGAAGAAGTAGAACAAGAAGAAAAAGGAGAAGAAGAAGAAGATGATGAAGAAGAAGAACAAGAGGAAGAAGAATGAGAAGAGGAGAAGAAAAAGAAGAAAATAATGAATAATAAAAATAATAATAACAATAGTAATAATAATAATAATAATAGTAATAATAAGATGATGATGAAGAAGAAGAACGACAAGAAGAAGGAGAAGAAAAAGTAG